>VZRF01000971.1:592753-708067 GCA_013396875.1 Vireo altiloquus
CACTAGGATGTTGCGGCAGGTCTTGCACAGGGGGCTGGGGACGTCCTTCTCCCGGCTCGGCCACTTCGTCGCCAGCCACCCGGTGTTCTTCGCCTCGGCGCCCGTGCTCATCTCCATCCTGCTGGGCGCCAGCTTCAGCCGCTACCAGGTGGAGGAGAGCGTGGAGCACCTCCTGGCCCCCACGCACAGCTTGGCCAAGATCGAGAGGAACCTGGTGGACAGCCTCTTCCCGGTGAACCGCTCCAAGCACCGGCTCTACTCCGACCTGCAGACGCCTGGGAGGTACGGCCGGGTGATCATCACCTCCTTCCGCAAGGCCAACATGCTGGACCAGCACCACACCGATCTCATCCTCAAGGTAACCCCGGCGGGTCCCCCGGCCCCGAGCATCGCCGCCCCGCCTGGCCCGGCGCCCCGCATCCCGCCCCGCTCCCCGCACCTGCCCGCCGGCACGGACCCACCCGCTCATGCCGTGCTCTGCCCGCCCGGCACGGGCGCTGCCACCGCAGCTCCCCGGTCACCTCCCTGCAACAGTTGGGACGCCAGCCCGCCACGGGGAGCCGGCACCGCGCTCCCCGCCAGCGCCATCTTTTTAGTTTTTTTCCCGTTTTGCTTTTATTTGGTTTGGATGAGCGAGAAGGACAGTCTGACTTGCTTAAATAATTTTTTGGTGTCTCTACTCGCGTGGCAGTTGTGCTTCCGAGTTAAGACATCTCGGGCTTTGATAAACTCAAACTTCAAAAACAGTTAGGTACCAGTCTGTCAGGCTGCCGAGAATGGTTTTGGGGGCTGCTGCTGTGTCTGGACTGCACTTCTGCATGGACGGGGTAGCACAAAACCTTCTTCTCGCTGCTTATCAAGGCAAATGACATAACTCAGCAGCTTATTTTTAGTGGGTAGTGTTTTCTTCCCCTCCACTCCCAGCCTACCACCACCCGTTTCATAGATGAAGAGAAAATCCAGCCCAGCAATAGATTGCAGGCATGGTGCAGCCTGTGCTGCCGGTTCAAGTTAGAGCGGGCAGCATCTTCCCACTCGAGCAGCACGGAGCGTGCGAGTGACAATCTGACAGGACATCTCACCATACTATATATCATAACATGTCGGAAACCTCCGTTTCTTGAAGCTGGTACTCAAGTTCATACCCCAGTAGTTTTGAACAATCTTTTAAAGAAAAACAAGGAGGATAGATGCAAAAGCTGAGTGTTAAGAGGGTCAAGTTCACTCACGAAAAAGAAAAGGAACGTTTGGAAATAACCAGAGGTGTGGCTAGTTCAATCCTGCACATTTTTGCTGTTGCCTTGCAGAACCTCAAAAGATTTCAGCATTGCTTTTTTTTTTTTCCCCCCGAATGTCAAACTGTCAGCCCATATGAAAGCCAATGTTAATTGTTCTTAATCACTTCAAGGAGTGTCTCTTCTGAAATGAAAAAACAGATGCAAACACCTATTGTAAGAGACTTCAGGGAGACCTCCCTCTTTACTAAACAGTGAAATAGCTGTTACAGTGAATTTATTTATGTTTTATTTCCACATACAGAACTGTGGTACAGAGCCACTCACTATTTTCTGTTTTCCTTTTGACATATTACCCCACAGTAATGAGCAAACATTTAATGAGTGTCGACTCACTAAGTAACTGCAATGTTACTGGCGAATGAGAAAACTCCAAAGAAACTATTGTCATTCCTTCATTTTCTTGTACTTGAATTGCATTTGCATCCAGTATGTGCACATTTACTCAGTCATAGGATAATAATGATAATGGATTTTTTCTCTGTACTGCTTTCTCTAGAGAGCTGTAGTTTTATCAACAGCTAAGTGACACACAAATAAATGATACTCAGAATCTTTCCGCAAGCAAACTTCTGCATAAGATTTATCACATCAGCAAAAGAGGTATAATGTAGAAAGTTCTGTCAGTATTTAACACAGCTTCGTTTTTAATAAAAAGAATTCAGTAACAAAATTATTATTTTTCTTTTAGTGAGAGAATGAACACTATTGCCATTTGATTGTTTAGACATTGTCTGATACATTATTTCCAACTCTTTACTTATCTTTTTAATTCCAATATGCTTTGTGTAGAATAGACTGGGATCCTTGTCCTGATTATGTTGCTGTTTGTGGGCAGAAGCAGGCTCAAGCAGCTGCCTGTCCCACCCTGTGGATGTCCCCATGGGTCAAAGAACAGCAAAATAGGAGGGAGGGCTCCTAGCTCCCGATGTTGTTATATCTGTGGTGATGCAGGACTACATCATTTTGTGTTAACAGGGCCCACCAAGGGAAGAAGAAAGAAAAATGTGACCACCAAGGTTTTCCTATACACATTCAGTTGCATGAAAGGGAGAAGGGAGCAAAGGCAGCTCCGGCTGCAGTCCAGAGCCAACCAACTCAAAGGACTGTGCTTGTAAATAAGTGTCCTGGGTGAAACCATAGAGTAAATCCCACTTCACATTTCTGAAGCTGCCGTGTAGGCACAGTCAGGGCAAAGAACTTACATGTCAGCTCTTGCTTATCTTTTCTTTTCTGGACGATGACCTCCCCAAGGGAGAGGTTTTGCTTTAGAGCAAGTGTCAGGTTTGGACGCTGGCTCCTCCCACGTGGCTGTTGCTGCATCTCCACCCACAAGCAGGAGGATGGGAGACACAGGCGGATGGTTGCCCCAGGCAGATGCTAGCTGCTCTTGGAGCACATCTTCTTGGTTTCCTTACCTGTCATATCCTGCTTCATCTCCCACAGAGGGAAAAGAATGAGCCTTGAGCAGCTAAAGCTTCCCTAGTCATGTGCCAAGGGAAGGAGTTTTCCCCTGATTTAGGCAGAGAAAAAGTCAGCTTCTCTCATTGTCCTTTAGTAAAGGGATACAAAATTTTGGGGTCTGAGTGGTCAAAGCTGAAAAATAGGTGGTACTGTGAAAAGTTAATCAGTCTAACATCCAAATCAATTGATTATTCAATAAAATAACTCTTGTGGTGACATCTCTAAAGCACTCTGGTTAGCTTAGTGCAGTTCCTCTGGGCACCTTATCAGCCTGAGAAAGTCACAGTTGCCAGTTCTGCACGATACCTTGTTGCTGGCTGGGAAGGGATTCTGGGCAGGGCTCAGAATTCTGCTGGCAGAATTGTCTCAGCCCAGGGCTCAGGCAGCACTCCCAGAGCAGGAGCTGCTGATGGGCTCCCGCTGTCAGCGCACATCTGCCAGCGTGACGCTGGCTGCTCCCAGGACAGCCCCAGGACTTGGTGGATGCACAAGCTGCTCCACACAGGGTCTCTCCTCATTAGCAGGGAGGTGTGTGGCTGCCTTATAGAATAGTTTCGATTTGGAGACAATGCCAAGTACTCTTATTTTTTATTTTTGTGTAAATCTCTATCCATACTTGTCATAGCTCCCCATAAGTCCTTACACCATTCTAGGCCTGCCAACATTGCATTTCCAGCTGCCATAGTCACTTGCAGAAGGGAGAAATCTAAACATATCCTCAATCTCTGGTCTTGAATAGGTGTTCCAATAAAAAGCCTTGGTAGAATCTCAGATATGGAAGAGATGCATCCTGAGACTGAGATATCGTGGGAGGACAATAATGAAATTTTACTTGCTGCAGTACCTGCTCTGTAGCTGAGCATAGGGAACTGGTATCCTGTGCTGTTGGTGTGCAGGACATTTCTTCTTCAAGATTTGTCTTTCGAGAGAGAGAGGTAGGAGGTAAAAACACCTAATTAAGAAAGTGTCCTTTTACCCCTCTATTTCCAATAAGTGCTTAGAAAAGCAAAAATAATTGGGATATTTGGTGTGGACCATCATGCAGAGCTTCAGATTATTTTATAAAGTCTGTAGAAATTGTCGAAGAAAACTAGAATCCCACCTAAAAGTAGTTTTAGAACAGCCCCCCTACCATTTCATGGTGATATTTTCACTTGCAGCAAGAGACTTGTTAGGTTAAAGTCATACAGACTCACTGGGAATACAGACCTAGACAGATTTTTGTCTAGAAAATATGTTCTAACTTAGATAGAATTTGAGACACCAATCCTTTTGAGTCTCTTTATTCCTGTATGCTTACAGTGAGTTAACTGCATTATACTAAAGACTTTTTTAATTAAAGATTTCCCCTTTCTTTTGCAGAAAAATATTCTCTCTTCCATTTCCATTTCTGTGCTTGTAACAATAACATTGTTATTTTTGTGGCAAAAACTCTAGTTAAGATATCAAGACATAAAGATGAAAAGGGATTGAAATGCAACATGCCTTACTGAAGGGGATTGTATTGCAGTTTGCTTCTATAAAAATCTGTAGATGACAGGATTTTTTTCTTAAAGAAACCTTTACTAACTACAAATTTTTAGAAGTGCTTATACATTGCTTCTGTCATATAAACTGGCCATTAATTAATCTAGATAACTGACTAAATATGTATTTGTACACACAAACAAAGTAAAATCAGGTATTTCTGTTTAAGGACGCATTTAAGAACTTCAGAACTTCTGATTACTTCAGAACTAAACAGTTTAGCTTCAAAATCTTGCAGACCTCATACTTTTTGGGGTTTTTTCCTCTCTCTGCTCCTTAATTATTCTGTTCCTGTTAACGTGTGTGTTGGCACGCTCTGTCTACAGTCTTCACGGATTTCCTCACTTACTTGGTACATGTGAGGAAATTCGTGGAGGAAACAACCGCGTTTAGAAATAACCACATTCCCTTGTCTGTTGTATTCCCAGTTGCTTTGCTGTACAAACATGGCATGCTTATACCATTATTTCCAAAGTCAGTGGAAGTGGGTTGTGGTTGTTCCGCAGAGCTGAAAGCTGCGTCTGTTGCCATCCTGAGTAACGCAAGGTACCCTTTTTTTTAGAAACTTTTGGCTGCTTCTGAATGCCTGGACACAGGCAGTCAGGTGTGGATCTAGCACTGGATGTAGTAGGTCTCCACCTTCTCTGGGTAACTCAGGCACTAAAAATACTTCTCGGGAAACAGTCAATAGAACATACAGTGCATTCTGCTGAAAACAAAATAAAGGATGAAGTCATGTCTTTAGAGCAAGGCTGTAAGATGAGGGGAAGAGTCCTAATACAAGAAAAACAAGGGTGTGAAAGCAGCAGAAGTGCAAGCCTGTTGTCATAGCAGCACAATGCTGCAGGGCTAAAATGTATCTTATGCGAAAACAGATGAGAATTAAGATACGCAGGTAAGATCCTGGCACAGCCAGGGAAGAGCGAAGGTAAATAGCACGTTGCAAGGACAGTGGAATTGTGTGCAGAAACCCCCCCGAGCTCCTGGTGTCAGTGGCAGCAGCTCCTCTGTGTGACTCCTGCAGGCAAGAGGGTTTGGTAGTCTCTTCTGCAGGCACTGGTCAGCGCCTGGAGCAGAAGTCCTAAAGTTGCCTGTGCCTGGGAGGATGACCACATCCCACTGCTGCCTGCCACCCCTGCCCTGCTCCAGTAGCACCTGCCGGGACAGGGCCCCTCAGCTCTCCCTCCTTCTTCGCTCTGTGGTGTGATGCTCCCTACAGCCCTGCGCTGCTGCCAGCCGAGCAGCCCGTGCTCTGAATGCCCAGCATGCCGTGTTGCCTTGCCTTTCCTGCCTTGGGAGGTCAAACTTTGCTTCCCCTCTAACAAACGGAAGGCATGGAGGGCAGGTGTTTTCAATAGGTGGCTGGATGTGTTGTGTATGCTGGGGGCATCACCCCTCAGGGAGAGCACACAAGTGAGCAGGGCAGGTGTCAGAAGGGACATCTGTGCGTCACAGCCACTGAGGCCAGGCCACCCCCAGGCAGTGCCACAGGGCTCAGGGAGAGCTGCTGGGGCTCCCACTGACCACATTTGTACTTTCCAAAAACTGTGACAAGGCCCTGCCTTTCCGTTGGGGTTTACAGCAGGAGAACCAACCACCTCTCTCCTGTTGGAAGATAGGAAGAGCCAAGTTGTTAATTAACACTGTGGGCCGTGAACCTGCAGCTATTAAGGTTTCCCTGCGGCACAGAAGGGGTTGTTCCTCAGGCTTCTGCTGGAGGACCCCTTGGCAAGAGCCCTCTGAGAAGCAGTATAAG
The DNA here is from genome assembly GCA_013396875.1 of Vireo altiloquus. Classification (NCBI taxonomy): domain Eukaryota; kingdom Metazoa; phylum Chordata; class Aves; order Passeriformes; family Vireonidae; genus Vireo; species Vireo altiloquus. The sequence continues at coordinate 598,796 of VZRF01000971.1, forward strand.
GATGGAAGGGTGTTCATGGAGGCATCTGAGGTGCATGAAGAAAGCTGCCAGTAGTGGAACTGATGCAAGATCAGGCACAGGAGTGAAGTTTTACTGTTTTTTCTCCATCATAAAAAATTGATCTCATTACCAGACACCAGGCTGTGCAGAGAGATTTCTGCTGCACAGGTGTCCTGTCCTCCAGCAGCAGTCATCCCAAAAAACAGAGTGGGCTTCTCTCGTTGGAACGAATTTAGGCAGATTTACAAGGTGATTGTCAGAATTAAGATGGTATTGATTAGAAAAGCTTCTCCAGGTTAGAGATGAAAAATCATATCTAGTGATTTTCTGTAGCTACCAAGAAGACAGATGGAAATGTAAATGCAAGCACATCTGCCGCTTCAAGCACTAATAGTTGTCCCTCAGTTGATGATTTGTGGTTTGAACAATTTTTAGATTTTATTTTTGTGAAAATTGTTTGGAGAAAATATAAATCACTGTGTTTTGGAGAGCTGAAAAAATTAGTTGCAAAAATAAATCCCGTGCATAATTAGTATCTTAGCATCTCTTCAGGAAACCTGATTGTAGGACTGAGAAAAAGAGCCAAGCTACTCATAGAGATCCTCGCTGCTTGCTCTCCAGCTGTGACTTCTAATGTTTATCCCGAGCCATTACGATCTCTTGGCTTCTTCCATCGGCTGTGTGCACGCTCTTCGTCCCTCGCTAGGCTGGCGTGGTCAGGAGGCCACTGCCCACCACCCCTTTGCACCTCTGCCCTGCACCCGCAGTCTCAGAGTGACAGCAGGGCACAGCCCTGCCAGGGGCTCCCTGCCCTCCCCCTCTGCACCTTCTGAAGAAAACGCACTCTTGAAAGTTTAATTCTGCCCATGTCTGAGGAACCCACGGTGGGGTTTTTTTGTAAATTAAGCTGGAAGCTGTGCAAGTCTTTTCCCTCTCATAACCTTTTTACATTTTGACTGAGGCCGCCTCTTGATGTGAATAAAAAAGTACACTGCAAAGGTATGAAATGCCAGAGATTACTGAGATCATAGGAAAAGTGGAGAAATTTATTGCTATCCATTAAAGGCATTCTCTTCTCTTCATTTTCCTTGGCACAAGTTACCTGTAAAAATTACTAAAAGAGTAAACCAGCTTCTCATAAAAAGGAAGTGTATATTTAAAATTACTGTCTTCATCCTGCTTTCTAGCTTTTCAGTCTTGGACCCAAAACAATGATAAAATTTTAAACAGTAATAGATAATGAGCTCAGAGCCTTCTCAGTCTTTCGTCCACTACCATGAGATCAGACATTTCTTTACTTTTTTTTTCTTTTAAATGAAAGCTAAGATTAAAAAAAAATCACAATACTTCAGGCTCCAGGACTCACGGAAAAAATAGACTTGGTGAAAATGACAGCAAAAATATTCTGAGAGTGGCAACACTGAAGAGTGAAGCTAATATTGAATTTGAACCATCAGATGGAGACTGCAAGGCTAAATAAGGCAAATAATAGCAGCAACAGCAAAGTAATATGGCTTTGCAAAGATGATACTCCTGAGAGTAAAACATGTCTGTGCCAGATCATTTGCAGTGCAGGAGGACATCCATATATCCAGCTAGTTTTGTCTCATTGGCCATTCATCGGCTCTGTGTCAAGTACAAAGTACGGCCGAGCCCTCATGATGAGTGATGTCCCCCACAAACACCACATGTCACCACTCAGCAGCAAAACCAAACATGTTTTTGAGGTATATATGATAAGCAGGAGGTAGTTGTAGCTGGTAGCCAGTCTGGGGTCTGTAGCTCAGGCCCAGGAAGGCAGGACCACCCCAGAGAGGGAATCTCGTTGGAGAAGGCCTTCCAGGAGGTCAGCGGCATTCCCTCGGCTGTTGGGGAGTCTCTGCAGGGTGCCTGCTCTTAGCTCTTGTCAGCTCTTAGCTCTGAGTGATTCCAGCTCTTGCCCTGCGAGGCCGCCCCAGGCCAGCTCGGGGAGGAGAGAGACGAGGGGTCCGTATTGGAGTAGCTTTATTGCAGAGTACCAGCGAAGGGAGGCCAGGGACGGAACTTCCCTGGGGTCTGGGGAAAATACAGGGGTTCTTATAGGGATACAGAGGTGGGTGTGAGGGAATTGGGGCCAATAAGTTAAAAAGGATCTACATAAAATCTCCCAGAGAATTGTGGGTCTAGTTTCTCTCGCCGTAACCAAAAAGTTGCTTTCTTATCCAGGGGTCTGGCAGGGCGGTTGTGCAGGCCTCCTTATCTCACAGCAGGGCCATGGTGGGTTTATCTACCCCCACAGTTGTACACATCATTGTGATTAAAAATGGTGTCTGTGACTGACCCAGCTTCCAAGAGAGTCAGGATGTGTTTTCATGAGCTGGGCATGGGAGCCTGTCAAAGGCTGAAGGGTCCCATTGCATACTGCTGTTGCTGTCACTGTGCAGTGTCCCTGGGAGCAAAGCTGGGCCACCTGCAAGGTGAGACCCAAGTGGGGCACTGGTGGCTGGGTCCTCATCCCCTTTGCCCATAGATTTGATTGGGGTAGGAGATTATGTAATGTGAGTTTAAAGGACTTCTGGGATTGGACCATTTTGCAGATGAATCAGCAGTTTCTAACCCATTCCTGCTGGGATGGGATCTGTTTCCTTCACAGGGAGGCTGCAGACTTCTTTGTTACCTGATTAAATTAACAAAATTCTGGTAGTACCTGCTCACTTTTGAATTAAATAAAGGATTTCTCAACAAAGCAAAGGCATACATTTTTTTCTCACCCCTTCTTGTAGCTTCCTGCATCTTTTGCAGGGACTTAAGAATAAAAAATAGCTTTCGTTTCTGTCCTGACCATACATCTGCAAGTACAACCCTTTTGCCTTCAGGCTCAGCTTTGATGCCACTGCTGAAAGCTGTGCCAAGCTCTGCACAGTAGAGAGCTGTTTCATAGAGCCCAGTGTGGGGCTTGGCCATCCTGGGGCACCCAAACTGACCCTACTGCAGGGCTCTGGTTCCTGGCACCTGTCTTGCTGTGCTGGTGGCAGAGATAGGAAGACTGGCAAAAATAAAACAGCTTGAAGAATTTACATGGCTCTCCGAGGCCCTGGTGCAAATGGCTTAGCCTAGGCTAAGTGAAAGGATTCTTGCTTCCTGGCATCTCCTCCTGGGCCCACAGACAAGACCAGCTGGTGGGGCAGTGCAATTTCACCACCTCTTGTCTGTCAGCTGTGCCACAGGCTTAAACATGGCTTGGTGTGGGTGTGAGACCAGTACAGCCCTCACCTGGAGGTATCTGCCAAAAGGGATTTGTCTCCTGGTTGAAACCATATTTCCTCTCTGTCTAAAGTAAATAACCGAGTGAGCATGGGACTTGAAGTAAGCAAAGGCCAAGATGTTACCAAATGCAAATGACTAAAGGAAAACACTGTTCTAGAAATCTCTAATGTGGTGCAGGACTCACATGAAACACCATTTTCAGAAGTTAGAGGGGAAGTCCGAGGAATGGTCACTGTTTAAACAATGGGGAAGGGAAGAGGTGGAAGTTATTATTTCATGTCTGAAGACTTTCAGGGACCATGTGCCACCATGGTGAGGGAGCTTAGGTGGTTCTGTGCAGTTCTCATGCTGCTGTGCTCCGGTATCTCAGCAGTAAACTGCTTTTTTGTTCCTTGCACTGTTAGCTAGCTGAAAAAGCTGGGAGTGATGAGCAAGCAGTGCATGTCTCCCTTCAAGAAAAAACATTCATTCGGCTTTTGTTATTCCTTTAAATTTCCCTTTCTCCTAATAGGATCAGTAAGGATAAGAGCAGCTGGATAAATGAGGATCTAGTAGTCAGTCATTTGTCCCAGAACTAGGTGCCAGGTTTATTCTGAGTATGGTTACTTGCTATTATAACCCTCTGCACTGAGGAGTGCAGTATGCATTATGCATTAGCATATTGCTAATGTTGTCCCCATCACACAACAGCCTTTGCCATCAGACTGAAGTTTCCTGGGGGACCTCCTGGTGTAACATAGGCAAGCCTAACTGCACACTGTGCAATCCTTTGAACTCACAGGATATGCCCTTGTAAGCTCTTGCAGCTTGTTTTCTGTGGAAACCAGTCACCTGGAGTTTGGGCTCTGGATGTAGGTGGAAAAATCTGTGTGGCCGCAGCTGAATTCCCAGCATGGCAGCAGAAAGGAGAGTACCATGGGACTGCAGCTCTCATCAGGGAAGAGGCAGCATCCTGTGGCTCACGGGCTGCCACAGGCAAGCAAAGGCAGAAAGGAGAGCCTGCAGCCATGCTGCAGCACACTCCTGCCCTGCACTGAGGCAGCAGAAGGCTTTCCTAGCATCCAGTCTGAAACAAGAGCAGATAAAGTGGTGTCTTTGTCTTGAGAAGGAAAGTCTGGGTCAGGATTCCCAGTGCTGAATCTTTGGGCATGCAAATGCAGTTTTCAGCGTACTTTGTCGGGATGGAGGGAGCAGCAAGTTTTCCTCTTCTTTGGCTGCTTGCTGCCAGTTTGGCCAAACATTGTGGCCACTGGCAAAGCTCAGGGTATATTTCATAGCTGCTCTAAACTGCACAAGCTTGCAGCCAGCTCTGGGGGCCGCTCAGCTGCCAGGATATGCCAGGACACAGAGCTATCTGCCTGCTTCCCTCTCCCCCACGAAGCCCCATTGCTGAGAGGTGCTATGAACAGGTCCTCCCCACGCAGCACCCAGTCCAGCACAGCACAGCCTCGGGAGCACCAGGCCACTGCTGCAGAACAGGCTCCTCAGCCTGAAATGATCATTTCCAAGAAGAAAGGAGTGTTTTAGGTATGACATTTAGCTTCTAGCCTTTCACTAAAGATGAAAAAATGGCTGTGATAGATGAGGTTATTTTATAACCTAAATATTAAAAGAAAGTGCTTCAGATGTGGAAGGAAGCAAATGCTGCAGTGAGGCAGGGTGGGTAAATAGCAACATACATTTGATAAAAGTTGTGTATCAGTTTAGTTTCTTCTGCATTGTGTCACTCCATAGATCCTCTCTGAAGAGTTGTATTGTGAATGTAATAAAGGCAGGAAATTCCTTCTGCTCCTCCTGGCTTCCCTCAGCTGTGCTTCTTTATGTGACGTCTTGTTTTATAGCTGTTGTCAATGAAAACCATTCAGTAGTTCCCACTGCAAAAAAACTAAAATCGGGTATCTGTCTTTGATCCGGTAAATCAGGGATTATTGGCCAAACTGTAGTGACCCACACTAGAGTTTGTACTCCAAAACAACATAGCTTTGCAACCCCAAACTGAAAAGACTGGAAGTATTCCCCACAGAGTTTCATTTCTTTGTCATGTTCCTAAAAATCTTTTAATTTGTTTTGTTTTCGAAAAAGTTGTGCAAAAGACCCTAATCTGTTGCATATACAGTTACATTTGTTCTCCCACCACAGTGGAAAATTTTGCTTCTCACCATGGCCAGGTATTGTGTTCTCACAGTACCGTGAAAAGATTTGTTAGTTCAATTCATTTCTCAAACTTATCTTTCTAATACCAGTATTGAACTGTTATTTTTGTAAAAAAAAAATTTAAAACTACTCAAATGTGGAAAAATACATCCCCAAGCTGCTAGGAAAACCAGATGAGAATATAGGAATGTTGTAATCGTTGTCTATATGATGTCACATATCCCGGGGAATGAAGGCAACATAACTAAATTTATACCCATCACAGACTCTGCAATGTAATCACAAAACAATCGGATTGATAGTACCATATAAATGATGGGGGGGTTGCTGCAAATAAAGTCACTATGGCTGTTTAGTTTCAACAGATGCAGGAGGTTAGCCAGGATTATTAGGCATTTTTTCCATTGCCCCCAGATGAGTGTATAAACTCTACTTCACTCCTGTACAGTATCTTCTGTTTCTTTAAACAGTGTTTATCATCAGAAAGAATGATACGCGTTAGCAAACTCAATATTTTATTTTTGACAAACATGTAACCCCTGCCTATTAGGGCTCATCTCTTGCCATATTTTAAATTTCTTGTTTTTTCTATGTTGACTAAAATGGATTCAGAAGGGGTTGCAAAACTTTCCTATATTTTTTCGAGATGGTAGTTTTTTCTGCCTTTCTGATGCTCAAAAATAACTGAATGTTTTTGGGGTCAGAGCTCAGGCATGACAAATTACAGAAGGATGAGAAACAACTTAAAAAGGAGGGTGCACTAAGAGCTGCTAGACCTAACAATAACCTACAAACCCTAAAGTTAGAGGACTCTCACTAATTAACAGAACCTCTCAGAGGGAGCAAGAGAAAACCAGTGTCCGTCTCTGCCATTGCTTCCTGCTCTCAGGCTGCCGAGGATTTGATGGGGGAAGGAGGGAGGAGAAAAGAGGGCGAAGCGGTTATTGCCAGCTATCCTTTCCCTGCTGTGCCAGCAGTCTCTGTCCGTAGGACATGCAGCTGTGGTCTGTCCTTTACTCTGAGCAAGCCCTGGTCCCCTTCACTGCCAGGCTGCCGGTGAGTCCTGCATGGGTGGCACCCCTGGTCATGGTGCTCTTCTGCCTTCTGTACCCGAAGTTGATCTCTTGAGAGAGTAACTGGGCAATCCTGAGCACTGCAGTGTCCCTGGACGTGGCTGGGCTGTAGCTGGACCTGTTGAGTTTGCTTATTTAGAGAGGCCGATGAGCAGATGCACGTGGCACGTATGCAAGTGACATTATGCTGGAGTTACCAACAAAGGACATAGGGGAATAATACTGCTGGTTTGATGCATGTTTCCTTTTATTTTTCTGCAATAAGTGTGCTATTAATACCGCAGTCACCAGAACTTTTGTTGTTGTTGCTTAAATCAAATAGAAAAGGGACGGCGGTGAGGAGCTGCTGTTGTTCTGGCTGCTGCTGTGCGAGATGAACTGATGAATAACGTATGTGATTTCTCTTTCCCTTGTAGTTGCACTCTGCAGTGACCAGGATCCAAGTTCAAAGACCTGGTTTCAATTACACGTTTGCCCATATATGTATCCTGAACAATGACAAGACATGCATAGTGGACGACATAGTGCATGTACTGGAGGAATTAAAGGCTGCTCGTTCTTCTAATCGAACTAATTTTGCAATCACTTATCCGATTACTCACTTAAAGGATGGCAGGGAAGTGTATAATGGGCATCAGCTCGGTGGGGTTACTGTGCACAGCAAGGACCGGGTGAAGTCTGCGGAAGCCATTCAGCTCACCTACTACTTGCAGGCAATCAACTCCTTGAATGACATGGTGGCAGAGAAGTGGGAATCCATTTTTTGTGACACTGTTGAACTTTTCCAGAAATCCAACAGGAAAGTCAAAATGTATCCTTTCACTTCTTCTTCGCTGAAGGAGGATTTCCAGAAGACGAGCAGGGTGTCAGAACGCTACCTGATCACAAGCTTGGTCCTTGTGGTCACCTTGGCCATTCTCTGCTGCTCCATGCAGGATTGTGTCCGCAGCAAACCCTGGCTTGGCCTGCTGGGATTGCTGACAGTGACCCTTGCCACCCTGACTGCAGCTGGGATCATCAATCTCACTGGTGGGAAATACAATTCCACCTTCCTGGGAATCCCCTTCGTCATGTTAGGTAACTATCTCCTCTCTCTCTTTTGTGTGTCTGTGCCTCCCTGACGCATTTCCCAGTAAGCAGAGAAGCATCACTGCATGGTTGCTGTTGTCTCACCCCTGCAGCACTGCCCCATGCCAAATCCACACTGCCTCTTTTCCTAAACTGTTTTTATGGTGCCTGGATGCTAAAATCATGCCTGGGGCTCCAGTATGGCGTAGCACAATGCTGTGGGATGTGGAGGCTGTGCAGTAGCAAGGAACAAGGATGTGCAAATGCCGTGCCTTTTGCAGAGAGGGAGCCCAGCTGCTCTTTCTCCGTGGATGTTTGATTCTGGTTTTGGAGGGAGACCTTTGCAGAGGTCCCCAAGCAACACTGACAACATCAGCTGTGCTGGCAAATCAAAGGGCTGCCCGTGTTGGGCATTTAGGAAGTGCTGGCTCCTTTGGAGACCAGAGTGGTGCTGTCCTGGCTTGGCAGGTGCCTGTCCGTGGGATCAGAGCAGTGGTTGGTTCTGGGTTTAATTTCTGCAAAAGTCCCTGTGTTGGCTGAGCGAGCATAGGGAGGGTTTCACTGCCCTGGGGGAGAGAGCTTTGACACCCCTGGCCAGGGATGGATCTGCAAGCCCAGCACCAGCACATCCCACGGCAGAGGGTTATGGAGGGAAGTGATCCCGGCTGTTCCCTGGCTCCTGTGCCAGCAGAGACATCTTTATCTCCCTGGGTTTTGTACCACCTTCACTCAGTGTGGAGTATGGATTGGTTTCGGTTTGTCTTGTTTTGTTTTCCTTGAGGGTAGGAAAGGGGAGGATAGAAGTGTGGTCATCTTGCTCCCAACCCAAAGTCAGAGCCCTCTCCTGCTGGCACCAGGGCATTTGTGGTAATGCTGCATGCTGTACCCAAAGCAGCAGGAGGACTTCACGGGAGACAAAACGAGAGCTCTGGAGAGTTCACAGCCTCTTTGTTTGTGTTTGGTTCATAACCAGTGTGAAAAGTTTTGTGCACTGTGGGTGTTTAATATGTCCATGTTCACGCCATTATTCATTTGTGGAGAACAATACATGCATTGATTTGATCACAGCTTCCCCAGCTGAAAATCAGTGTTCAGTAATACTTCAGGTTTCAAGTGTAAGAGTGTCTCTGCTGACTTAGTCACATCATGTAGTGATATGACACGTTTTGAGCACCGCTATTTTTATATCCAGCACCAGGTTCCTGTGCCGTGCCAGTGCTGTCATGCTGTAGCACTGTGGTATTGTTGCACTTTAATTAAAGACTATGCTTCAGTGCATCACACTACCAGTTAACATACAGAATATATTCAGTGACAAACAGAATTCAGCTACATTACATCGGCTGTCATTTTCAGATGACATCCATGAAAATTAAAATACATTGTAATCTAGAGGAAATGCAGCACAAGAAAGTCAGGGTCAAAAGAAGAGTCATCTTTCTGACTTGAGTCCCTGGTTTCTTTGGTGGGTTTTTATGCCTGTTCATGTATTATAAAATTCAATTCCTCAAACTAAGTAGTGTCTATTAAGTGTAACTTTAGATAGGAGGGGATTTTCAGATGCGTTACAAAAGTAGCAGAAAAGCAGTCTAAAGTCCAGACATATGAAGTGAAAGTACATGAGGAAAGTGACTCAAAAATATGAAGCATTATCTTTGTTTAGGGATCAAATATCTGCTCACTGGAACAACCTTTCAGATCTTTAATTTACTAATAGTGATAATGCGGAGACTTGAAATCCTCAAAGACTTAATGAGAAGTTTCACATGTCTATTTTAGTGCTCTTTTCAGTGCCAAGCTGTATAGTCAACGCTGCTTTTCTTTTCTTTTTTTTTTCTTTTTCCTGGTTTTTATTTTTGGTCTTGCTTGGTTGAAGTATTACACTCTTAAAAGGGCAGCTCAGCTCCCACTGTGAACAAGTCAAGACAGAGCAGCCAAGTTCATGTGAATCTTGCCTACTTCCCCAGCTGCATAAAACCTCCCAAGGAATGGGAGTATCAACAGGTGAACAGAAGGCACTGAAGGCATTTTTGAGTTTTTAATGAGAACTGTTTTAAACTGGCAGATACCTAGAAAGGCAGATTGGCCTCTTTTTTTTTCCTGAAGTACAACAGAAAGATTCAGCATGCGTTTTGGAATGTATTTCATACCTAGATGTTGTTTTGCTTATAAAGGATGTTGTAAGTCAAGGCAACTGAAGGGTACAGATACTAAGGACCCTTCATCATAGCCCGCTGAACTGCTTCCACTTAATTTCAGTGAGCGTCAGATTAGATCATAGATTAACTGACCTTTAGAAAGCTAAAGGATTTCTGGCTAACGATGTAGCCCTGTATCTATTACTCATAATCTCATGGCTAAAAGCAAAAATGAGATAGAAAAAATGATTACACTGGACATGTTTCAGGCAAGGCCCCTTTACTGGTATACATCATTAATGAAGTTTCTCTGGTTTATAGCAGCTGAGGATTTTTAACTTTTCATCAGTGTTGCGGAGGCGGGGGGGACACTCTCCAGACATCATTTGACACAGGATGAGATTACATCTTTCATAACAGATAGTTTTCATCATGCACTTTGTCTCCTCCTTGGGCCGCTTCCTCCTGTGTTTCACTGCACAACCACTACAGCATTTGCATCATGTCTAACCTGAGTTCCCCTTTTGCAGCTTAGCTGTCCTCTTTATTTATCCACTGCATCTGGAAAATAATTTATTTTCTTTTTCTTTGCATATTTGGGACTGCTCTCACTTGCCCAGTCCTCCTCCTTTTCATCCCAGCTTTTCTTAGACTGTGTTTACCAGACTTCCAGCACTCTTCTTACTTTTGACCATTCCACATCTTCTGTGGAGCGTGGTGCCTAAATCCAGACACAGGATTCAGACTGAGGCTTTCAGCAGCATGTAGAGTAGGAGGATGATTTTTCACATCTTGCATATGGCACTGCTGTTCATACATCGCCATATGTCATTCATTTTTTTCTCAGCCGTATGAAATGGTTGGCATTTGGTTGGTGGTACATGATAATTCACAGATCCTTCATGTCGTTTTCTACCCTGTTTCCACAGCCATTTATTCCAAACAACACACAGAAGTTTGCCCTTGTCCTTGCTGATTTATAGCTTGTTTATCTCACACCATTTCTCCTCAATAAGTTTATCTGGAGACCATCACTGCCCTTCCAAGATGTATTAGCTGGTCAGCAGTGTTTTGCAATTATCAACCTTTTCATATTTTCAAGAATTACTCTCTGAATAGGTTGTCCAGTCACAAGCCCATTCTAAAAATACAGGCAGTGTGTCTGGAAAATAGTCTGATCACAGTGCCCTGCAATACTTCTTTCATTCATCCTGTTTTCTTTGACATTCCTTATTCATCAGCCACTTCCAAGAGCAAACAAGCTACAGTGAAGGGTACCAGGCTCTGTAGATGTTAAATCCTCAGCTTTTACACCAACAGGGAATTTAAAGTTACTAAACTACCGTGACTTACCAAATTACATTCTTAAGCTCAGGCTGTGTAACTGGAGGCAAGAATATCTTTTGCCTACTCCACCTGTTAAATATGACATGCCAATTTAAATACTTCATACTTTGGTTTTAATCATGGTAGTTTATTTTAATTTATTTTACTTTTTAATTAAGGCAGATTACTGTAACCCAGCTTACAAAAGATGACTCTACATAGACTATGATGATTTTTGTGGTGTGTCAGGTTTCTTTTTTACCCTCCCTGGTTTCTAACTCAATGGCAAAAACTGAAGCCAGGAGAGATGTTGCCAAAGACCCGCTTCCCCAGAGAACACTAAAAGAGTGAATGTTCCCTTTGGTGACTGGAGGTCCAGCTGTGAGAGGCAGCCATGGCTGGGGCTGCCCTGAATGCCACCGAGGAGCTGTGGGGTGAGGCAGCAGAGGACAGGCTGCCTGCAGCCACTCTTTTCTCTGGGATATCTTGTCAAGTCAAACTGGGAACTGCTGTTCTCCAGCTATAGGTTTATACAGGTACTTCTAACCTGAAAGTGAAGCCTAAAACCTGGGAAAATTGGCAGGCTCCCACCATTTGTCTGGATATAGTTTGAATTAGCATACTTCTCTGGTTTATAAAATTGCCATCCACATCTATCAGTGTGCACACAAGTAATTTAAGGACAAGTTTGCTCACATGTCTAGTTCTTTTGGAATACTTTGCTGAATTAGGGCTATTCATTTTTGACCATAGGAACGAAAAAAATAAATTCTACAACTTGGTTGGATTTAAAATAGCTAATTTATAGTGTCAGCTGAAAAACAGAATTAAAATTCTGATTTCCTATTGCCTTCTTCATTAAAAACTACAGATGTTTGGTCTGGCACAGATGCTAATATATCCGTCATAAGTTTCCCTTACACATTAAATGCTGTTTAAAAACTGTCAAACCTTTAAAAATACTGTTTTCCTCAAAAAAACACAGTGTTACCAAACAAATAATTGGACAAAAACCAGCACTGTCTGAACAAGTTTTTGGCGTGACTTTTTTGTCTTCCCAGAGGCTGAGTGGAACCTAGGCACTCAAAAGAAAATTGCAACATAGCACTGCAAACTAGCAATGTGTTTGCTGTTCCTTCAGAAATGAATACAGCTTACTCGGGGAGAAGTGGCTCTCTTCAGCTGCCAAGTTCGTGAAAAGCATTGGCTCTGTGAAGCCACGGTGGAATGCCAGGCGCTGCCAGATATGGGCAGGGACACGGGGCCAGCTCTGAGAGCTTATATTTAGCCTCCAATGCTGGCAGGGGAAAACCAGGTAGAAGTTATGAGAGAGGCTTGAGCCTGTAGCACACTGTAAAAGGAAACGATAGCCAGCAGAGTATGAAACTCGGCAAAAAAAAAGGGACAAATGAAAAACCCCTTCTTTACCACCTCACTCCATCCTCCCCTCGCATCCTGCCATGCAGCATGCCCCTTCTGGGGAGAGAGAAAGGAAAAGCAGTCAACAGAGAGGTCCAGGGAGGGATGACTGGGAAGGAGCAGGTGGAAAGGTCAGGCAGGACCCAGGCAGGGTCCTCCTGAGGTTCGGTCCCAAGTGGATGAAAGTCAAGGGGAGAAGGACACTCTTAGAGGGCTGCACCTGGCAGGAGGAAGCACAGGAGCAGGTGAGGTACAGAACACTTTGGAAGGCACCTGGAGGAACCAGAGCTCATAGTGGCACCTCACAGATGCAGAGAAGTTCCAGTCGCTTCTTGGAAACACAAATTTTTTGGACACACCTTCCACATGGCTTGCCTGGGGGAGAGCTGTGCTGGTGGAGGAGTGAGCTGAGAAATCTGAGATACAGGTGCTTTACGGATGCAAAACATTGGAGCACCAAAGATGGGATCTGTCGTCAGAGACAGCTGGGAAGGAACGTTGGAAGGAAAAAGTTAGGCAACAGAAGCCCAAGACAAGGGGAGGTCAATGTTTTTGATGATATGAGTGAAAAGTACAGGAGGGCAAGTCAGAGAATTGCTGAAGGTTAGAGACCATGAAGGCAACAGGCAACTAAACCAAGCAGGGCAGCTGACACAAAAACCTGATGGTGCTCAGGCCAGCACACACCAGTACATGAGGCTCACTGTAAGGCACTTGGCCTGGCTGCTGCTGAGTTCTCTGGAAGAACATGCTGGTAGGGAGTTGCAACATATGCCGAATTTATACACCCAAAAAGCATTCATTATCCTCCCTATCAAGCATCCAAGTGTTTGCTATATTCAATAAAGCTGAAGAGTCAACATTGGTTACATATAGAGAGTTTCAAAGAGAGAGAACCAGGCCCTCAACAGGTCTCCCCAGTGCCCTTCAGTCCACACACAGAGGTAACACACACCCCCAAATGTTTGACTGTACAGTATTTTTCCACAGATTTTCCTGCTGTCAGTTAATAAAAATGTAAAGCTTACGGAGTCTGGGTTTTTATTCCCCAGCTAAGCTTTCTCACTCTACCTGTCCAGCTGTCCCTCTGCTGTCTTTTCATGCTGGGAAGCATGTCCTCCCTCAGCTGGCTGCCTCAGCTGGCTGCCCCCCCCATCCCTTTCTCCCATCTCATCCATCTCTTTTGCAATATCTGGCTGCCTCCTCCAGCAAGTCTCACCCATCTTCCTGCTCCAGGCCATGGCATCTCCTTCCTCATACCTGCACAATTCTCAGCATCTTTTGGTCTCTCTAAGCTTCCTTCATTTTTTCTGTTGTTTTCCCCATTCCTGTCAGCCTGTTCCCTCTGCCATTTTTGTTGGGTTTTCTTTAAATTTCTCCTCTCTCATCCTCCACAGCCACAGCTGGGCCTATTGCTCCAACCATTTTCCCTACATTCTTTCATAACTTCCTTGGCTCTCACATAGGTCCCCACTATACCCTGCAGTTGTATCTCAGCTGCTTCAGATTTCCCAGTGATTTCCACCATTCATCCTTTCCTTTTTTCACACTGCCAAAGCACTCCAAGAGTGCCCTGGAAGTACACTTGGTTTTTTGTCACTCCATCTGCTCAGCTTTCCCAGTTCAACCCTGCACAGCTCAGTTGCATTTTGTGGTTTGTTCCTTTCAGCCCTTTTCTAAGAAATTAATAAAATGATCTCTTTTATCTGCCATGGGCAGATAGAATCCCGGACATGTCACTTTCCTCATCATGCCTTGTTCTTCTCTTTTTCTGTTCTCAGTCCCTCAGTCTCTTCTGACATCTCATAGCAGCCATGCATTTTCTGCAGTCCTTCAAGCATCACCTGGCATTTCTGTTCCTCATGGGGAAGAGGGGTAAGAGCAGAAGTAGGTTCCCAGGCCACGCCTTCTCACTCAGTGTACCCTCTCAATTAGTCCTCTCACCAAAGTCAGTGTTTTCCACCCAAAGTGGAGCTGATTAATCACCTCCTTCACCTGCTGATCTTCCTCACTCCAGCTCTCCTCCTGAAGGATGATGTCCCAAGCCCCGTAAGGAACCCAAACACTGAAGCCACTGTTGTATGGGAAGGAAACAGAGTTGAAAATGGTGGCAAATGATGGACAAATGGTGGCAGACTCTTTCAGATACCAACCCTTTCCTGAGCAGTGCAAAAGCAGCGAGTAGAGCTTGCAGCTGGCACACATAACACAGAGCCAACAGGGTGTCCAAGTTCCCCCCTCACCACCACAAAGCCTGGTGAAATCCCTGCACATGTACATGCTTCTTGGCTTCAGAAGACTGCTGATGACTCAGATAATTTACAAGGTTTTTTGGAAAAGAGGAGCTCTATCCATAGGAAGTCAGAGAGAGAGAGAGAACATCTTAATATTGATTTCAAGTGCTGTACAGTCATTGAATAAGATCAGCCATTTCCTCTTGACTGGTAGTGCTCCAATAAACACTTGTGAAAAGTATGTTACAGGTGATGTAACATATTCTATGAGCATTCATTTATGCAAAGAGTGACACAAAGCTGTTACACTTTTACTGCCTGTGTTCTTTTAACTGTGGGGAAGTTGGTGCATGCAAGGGCTTAATGGAGGGCTTTGTCAGAGATGTCCCAAACAGTCACAGCGACCAAGAGTTTGGCACTGATATCCTGATTTTATTCAAGTAGTGAAGTCCCTCAAGAGAAACTTTCACAGAGATGAGAATATACTTGAAGTTCAGAGGTTTAAGAAAGGAATCCTTTCTTTATCTCTATACATATATGTAGTAAGTATATATATATATATATATATGTTTGTGGTACACATTGTGTACTGGGCCTGAGTGGTCAATGAAGACCTGAGGAATGTCAGCAAGAAACAATGTGACTTCATTTTAAGTCTATCTCTGAGAGAGTTGGTGCACATTGTGAGCTTCAAATAAATGACAGCCCCCAAATAGGGAATAGCCTAGAGGCTTGTGTGCAGAGAGGGGACCAGTCATTTTCAGGTCATGAAACTTCTGGCAGAGAATTATTTAATCCAGAGGTGGATTAAATTAAACTGGAATAAGTCCGGATGCCTGTAAAAAGCCCAAGTTGAGTTCCAAACTTGTAATTACTTTTTACTTCTTTTTTCTTTTTTTTTTTCTTTTTTAATCCTTAAAAATAGGTTGGATGTGCTTTAACTGAATTTTTGCAACTTTCTGAACATTGTGTTTCACATATGGTTGATCTATATATTATGAGTAAGAGTAGTGACAAACATCACTTAAACAGGAGAATTTAAGCATATGCCTGAGATGTTGTGGTTGTAGCTTTCTTGCCAGAAAAGGGGAAACTTGAAGTGTGGTAAACAAATCCATATTCCACTGGCCTATAATGCACTGGGACAACACTCCTAGAAGCAAATTATATTTTAGCTTGTGGCCTTAGAAATTTAAAGCGGATTTAAAACAGTTTTGCCCCAAATGTACCCACTATGTCTTACTCCATCTCCAGGAGGTTTGCTATATGTCACTTGGCTGTGGTAATGTTTAACATGGTAAACATTAGGCTTTCACGGGTGATTGCAGGAGGCTCTCACTTTTAAGTGCTTCTTTTAGGCAGCATGCATAAAATCTGTCCAAAAATCACTTAATGATGAAAATCAGTTTTCAATTTTATCTGCTGATATAAGTTATAGCATGTCATATGTGAGATGAGCCCAGGTTTCTTAACATACCAACTCCACATCTGACCACGTCCTTGGCTAGTGAGGCTTGAGGTGCATGCACCATGGGGAAATTCATCATGCCAGCCACATCTGTCACTCCTGTACTGTCCTGGCATGGCACTCTCCCATCCTCTACAGCTCCCCAGGTGCACAGGGTGGTCCTGGCTCCCCACACACCCTGGCATCTGCACCCCATGCCAGCAGCAGTGGTGAGCAGACCCCCGGTCATCCTCCACACAGCTTTCTCCCTGTCTCCTCAAATAACACCTTACACAGGGCACTCTGCTTCCTGGGGGATTTTCTGATGTTTCTGAGCTAAAGAGGATGAAGAGGCATTCCTGAAAGGAGTTTGGGGCAGGGAGACCCTTTGGATACCAGACACAGTCAGGTACTCCCCTGGTGTTTGCTCCAGCAGCACAGACTTGCAGGAGCACATATGCCGCAGGTCTGGCTCAAATGCTTTCAGTTCAGATCTGTACAAGGTCTGGGTAGTCAGTAGATGAGCGAGCTGTGTAGGCATAAATATTCCAGCAGCTAAAACCAAATTCTGCTAACACGCAGCTCCTTCCGTTGCACTGAAAGAAATATGACTTTTAACTTTTGCCAGGTCTTTTGTGAAAACAGAGAAAAGCAAGTGACACGTTTAAACAGAGCTGACAGCATGCTATTTAAATGCCAAAACAAGCCTTTACTGATTTTTAAGTGGAATTAAATGTTCCTGTTATATATAAAAGTAGATTTTGAACTATAACTTAGTTTGCTTATCAAAATACAAGAGCCACTCAAGTTTTCTCTCAAATGTATCTGTTTTTAAAATGTATTTATCTGACTTCTTGCTATCACTGAAGCAAAAAAAATCTCAAATATTACATGGTTTCAAAAGTAAAAAAGGATGAAATGAAAACATCCATCATTCTCCCAAAACTTAAATCAATTATTTTATTTTATTGAAACCCATGGGACTATTCAGGATTAACCATGTAGGAGCTGAATTGCATGTATAACCATTATAATAGGAGGCTGTTAATTTAAACAAAATTTGGTATGCTTTAAAAAAATAATTTGAAAATGCTATTGAAAATACTATTGAAATCTTACTATTAAATAGTAAGATTTTTTCTTAGTGAATAGCTTTAAAATACACGGATTCCAAAAATAAAAAGTGGTGAACCTTGCTACCACCATTGATGGTTAGGGATTGTGGTGAAGTCTAGGACTATGAATACCAAGGCAATGTTTAATTCTACTTAATTAAAATACTTCTCATGCTCTTTATTTCTTTTCCCCTTATATAGGTAGAAAAATTAGAGAATGTTTATGTGTGTCTTGTGTGTGTGTATGTATTTCTTCAAAGCTAGGGATTTATATGTAGAAGGATTTTCATTTCAATAGTAATATGTAGATCATGATTTTAAAATTAGCTTGTGACTTGTACCATTTTCTAAAACATTGGCTCATTGTTGTTTGTTTGCCATGATAAAAAATACTACTGGGGAGTTTATAGTTGGGGTCCACCATGTACCCCAAGCTTTGCTGACTGTGTCTCCACAATTTAGGGTGAGACCAAGGGGGTGATTTATTTTTGTCTGTGCCTGCTTCGTGCAAATGTGTACATTTTCGTATAGGTCAGAAAGGGCTGTGCCTGGCCAAAACAGACTGTTTCACAGGAGAACAGAGAGTTGATTGGGTGCTCCATTTCCAAAAGCTCAGTTTCAAAATGTAGGATATTATGGCAGACATTCATTGCCAGAAGACTGGGGTCTAAATTACTCCAGTGCAGCAGATCCATACAAGTCTTATGAGGAAACTTTTGTGCTTGGGAGTGCTGCACAAGACCTAAATGAGGCATCAACCTTGTGCTGGATTTCCAGACACACCTCATTTTCCTGACTGTGCATTAAGCAATTTGAGTGCAGGATTAATGGCCCGGAGAGTCTTTCAGCAGGATCTACGACTGAAAAACCATTGTGATCTCCCAGAGTGAGGCACTGAGCACCAGTTGGAGATGTCTTCTCTATATGCACCAACCAAGCATGTATGCACCAAGTGTGTGCTGCACGGGGACACTTTCTCTTCACGGTGCTTTCTGTGGGCACAGCCGCCCACAGCTGTGAAAAACAGCAGATTCTGAGAGCGTATTATTAAACATTTTGGTATCTCTTATTTTGTTGCCAAGCAGATACAGCACAAACCACATCTCTCTCTTCAGAGACTGAGGCAGATTTTTATCTGGTGTGAATGCACCAAGATACTGTGTTTTTGATGCTGGTAGTAAGTTAAGGAATAGTTGGGCTTGCCTGGGGCTTTCTGACTGGGATGGCCACTGCTGTTGTAAACAGGTTTGGAGAGATCAGCCTAACACTTGAGGCCAAATGGCTAATAATCAAATGTTAAGCAAAACCAGAGATTGATCAAATGGTTTCATGCCTAGATGCCTAAAAGGCTCACCTACCTAATTTCTTCTTCTTGGGAAGATCCCAAGTCAGATATTAGTACCTGAAGCCATAGTACATCTTAGGTGATATGTGAGTAAAACTTAGAAGCCTTTAAAACAATAATTGCAAATACTGAATCTATCCAACACTATTACCATCACGTTTTTGAGGTATGTTGCCATACCTGTAATGCAGTTAGAGTACATGTAGAGTCTGTGAGACAGGAGGTAAAGAAAGCACTGCAATATGTACAGCCTGTGCTTATACCAGTACATCCCTTCCTATGTTGCTCTTCATGTGTTCTGAATCCATGTACCATGCCTGCACATAGCATTCAGGCCTACTTGGCCTTTGAACCTGTGTGTGGAGGTATGAAATGAGGTCAGGCTGCGTTTATGTGGCTGGGACTTCAATCACTTTGCCAAAGAGGAAGCATTTAAGACTATTCAGCTGTCCACAGCCTGCAGTCCTGTGGTCACAATTCCCCTGAGATGAACACTGCTGCCTGCAAACACAATTGTTTAGATGAGTACCTTTCAGGATGTTAGTATCCTCTAGGATTTTGCTCTACACAGTGAATTGGGCTCTCACAAACAGGCAAGTGTAGGAAAAGCAAGTAGGATTCACAGTGCATTTTCCCAGCTCAGCACAAATGTTTGGGACAGACAAGCCTGCACTGTGGGATGTCCAGCTTTACACACCCTCCTTCAGGTCTGACATCCACACAGCAAAACTGGAGTATTGCAGCTCCATTTATGGACAACAGAGTTGGAGATTGCTTAGGGTGACACGCAGTTTGTTACAACAACATGCTCATGGTGGTATAGCTGGTTGGCTCAACCCTTGCCAGTAAATTGTTATCCACTCAGTGAAAAGTGTCGTATAAATTAGGCTTGGTGCTGATTCTGTCTGCATGCTGAAGGATCTTGTTTAGCTGTAGTATTTTATTATTTTGGTGAGAACAGGGTATGGAGCCAGATGTTTGCTTCAGCTGGATGCAAATATTCTTGCTCTGCCTGTCATATTCAGCAGCAGTTTGAGCCTGCTATATGTTCCGAGCTGAAATCGTGCCTGCTGGGAGAGGCCACATGAGGCAGGCCGGGTATGTAGTCAACAACTGGTTGATTGCAACTCCTGTGACAAAGGGAGTCCAGATTAGCAGTTTCACTTGCCTTGTCAGAAGATGGGAGCTGATGAGATCAGTGATCTAGCTGGAAAAAAGTAAGTCAGCAGGGGGAAATTATCTCAGCCTCTTTGTTGACATTACTGTGGAAAGCAGTCCTAGAGTTGAGCAGTGTACATTGTTATTTTTAATACTGTCAGTTAGGAAAGTTCATTGCACCTTCATTTTATCATATGTTATTGCAGGTACCGTTTTGGAAAGGGCAATTCCTATGCTATGATTCTGATCTCCTCTGTACTATTTTTGCACAAGAGCAGTTCTTGAGACCTTGCATGCATTTGCAGCAAGCTGGGATATGAATTTACAGCATCCTAGCTATTTCATGTTAATTCATCTGGTGTTTGTCTCTGTGGATGATATTTCACTCCACTTTGAATGTGAATCAAGCTGTGCTTCAGAGATACCCACAAAGAAAGCTGGTGCAACGTAGTTTGCCCTCTGTACATTCACACCCTTTTTCACAGCACACTAAATTCTTCTTGCAGACAAGTGCTCCAATTCAGTGGGGTGATTTCAGGCTTAAATCAACCTGAGTGGGACAACATTGGTCCAGCTGAACTGATAGTGTTACAAGGATGCAGCCATTACAGTACAAGCAAAAACCTTAAATCAAAATCCATACTTAACCTCAGAAATTCCATCAGAGCACGCTTCCACTTCAAATTTTCACCCCCCCAGTTTACAAGGTTCCCATATATCCTACCATGAGTCATTACCCATTTCAGACAGTCTTTTGTGCCATCAGCATCAGGAAAAGATTTAGTTTAAAAAGTAACCTTAAAAAAAACCCTTACTTTCTAATCCCCACTATTCCTTTAGTCCAGTAGACTGTTTAGTCGACTAAAACAGGTGAATTAGTAGCCATGTGGGAGCAGAAAACTTCAGTAGGAGAGGGGAAGTGATGCCTGAGGAGGGAGAAACTCCCCATAGCCCAGCTTTGCCATTAGTGAAGTCTGCCACCTCTGGAAGAGAGTTTGATGCTTTATTTGTGTTAATTGTGGCAGTTAATGGGTACCATATATCCTGGTGCAGGACTCAGCCTTACTTAGGGGCAGATCTGTTGTTATTAGTGTTTTATGTGCCTCTGCATTAAAATGGAATTAATAAAATCCATTACCCCTGAAATGCAACCTTCCACACAGAAGGCTGGAACTTCACAACCTGTAAATGCTGTTTTATTCAGAGAGATTTTACTCAAGTATCAAACACATACAGAAACATACAACCTTCAAAATAATAAGGACAAAACAGATGAGACCCACAGTGTGCTATTATTCTCTACTTTCATAGATGGGTAAGACCAAAAACCTCAGTCATTCCCCTTAATTTCTCTGACAGACTAAGTCTATTTGGATATCTAAGCCTCATCTTATCACGATAAGATGAAAACTTCACATTATTTTAGTGCAATATTGAACATACCCCTCAGTCTTTTTTACGAAAGCAGGCAGCAGCTCTTATTTCAGGTAGGCAATTAAGCCAAGCAAAACAGGTTTGTGACTCCACTGACCTGAAGGTCACTTCCCTGCCCTCTCACAGGCTCTGGGGCTGCTTAAATCCCTTCACCTCTCTGCTTCAGCCTCACTGTTTGCCAGCCAGGAGCAGAGCCAACACTAAGCCTGTGCTGCCAGTGCCAATTTGTAAAGGCCCAGTGCTTGAACAACCACCTAACAGGGGAAAGGATGCATTTCTTTTTTTGAGGTTTGAAAATGGTACTAAAAAGAACAGCTTCAGTGCCTAGTTTGGGCTGGAAGGGTGAAATGAGGTAAATGATTCGATAATTTTAAAGAACAGAAAATTTTGCTTTAGTTTTCACAACTTCTTACAAGTGCTTTTTTTCTCATGTATGCTCTGCATCGATTTGCAGAGCATGTGTAATTGCAAGACTTGTTTCTGAAGGAGGCAAATGAAACTTTTTTATAGCATTTTCAGGCTACTCATGAAAGTGCTGTATTTAAGCTAGGCGTAATTTATATGGTTTATTGGCAGTATTATTATCATTATAGGTTCTAAAAATAAATGTAGCCCACCTCAGGCTGAAAAACCTCTGAGCTCCTCAGCATTAACAGTAATTATTTTCTTCATTTTCTTTGGCTACAAAATTCAGAATGTCTGTTCTCAGTCCTCCAACATATGGTAGGAATATCTCCTAAATGCAAAGTAGCAGAAAAAGAGAAAAAGAAAAAAAGTTTTATCCCCATTTTGTCCAATGCCTTTCTCCTATCCCTTTAACATTTTGCTTTGACCCTGAACCTCTTTTTCTTAAAAAAATCCCATCTTTCTGTGTACTTCTCATTAGCTTGTGATTGTACAGCCTGACTGTAGGGCACGACCAGTGAATCATAACAGCAAATGTCAGCAGGAAAAGATCTCCAGTAGCCTATTAGCTGTTTGAATTCATATTTATTGTTTACTGAATGACCGTAAATAATGAACAAGTTGCTCTACATGATTATATATTTGTGGCTAAATCTCTATTAAAAAGGGAAAATCAGTTGAAGCAATTACAGAATTTATTTACAAGGAAAAAATTGCTTTTGTCTCATTAATATTACATGGAGTAGATATAGCAACAGTGAGAGAAATAGAGGTAATTGGTGCAAATTGATCAGGGATGCAAAAAAAATGAAAACTCTGAAATGACAGAGAAGTGAAAGAAATTCTCACAAAATGCTTCCATGGAGATATCTGCCCTAATCTCTGTGGGCTAGACTTATGTGAACATCAGCAAGTTACAGCGTTGGAGATTGTTACCCAAGTTGTGCTTACAGTCAGTACCTAATTAGGTTAGGTAAATCCCATCCTAGCTAAATACAGCTAATCTTTTGACTGCCAAGCCTAATTTGTGCTGAGTTTGGGCCTAATTTTTTCTCAGAGGAAACTGGATCAGGTCAGGAGTGCCACTGGTGCAAAAAGTGTGCAACTTTGTCATTTAGGCATGTCCTCTTAAAGGTAGATGATAATTCCGTAGCTATCATATAAATGGACAGAGGAATCACAAACTGTACAATTGAAGGAAGATACGAGTTCCTAGTACACAGATTGTGTAGCAAACAACAAAAGGAACCTATCCTAAAATAGGAGAGTATCCAAATATTTTTCTCTTGGCTTTGTGGAGCACATGTGGTGCCGCCTCTTCATGCATTTACTTGAGCAGCTCTCTAAATCAGATTCCATTTTAGGGTAGTCTTGAAGATTATGTAAGAGCAAATTGTGGTTTTCTCTTTCCTGCTTAAAGAAAGAATGTGGTAGCATAAGTCATGTTATCAGGCATTATCCAAAATCTTATACCTCTTAATACATCATATTCAGCATCATATTTAACTAGCTCTAATTTCCTTCTCTCATTGCAGAGTCAAAGGCTTTCCAAATTAATATGGCTATTTGAGCGTTTTTAGGCAAGAGCCTATTAGCACTGAATTTTTTTTTACAAAAACATGCTATAGCTAAAGCTCATGATGGAAGTAATTTGTAATATTCAGTGACCTCATTCTATTCTGTTTTGCTCACTCAACGCTAATGCGTATGATGCCATGTGAAATTCACAGACGAGCCTGTCTGCGGGACTCATGGGAGCCATAAATGGATTAAACCTCTCACTCCTTGCTTTGGCAAGTGATCAGTTACATTTAAATAAAGGTCAGTCTGTCTTTACAAAGAACACACTGAAAGCAAGCTTAATAGCTTTCCCTACTGAGCCTAGAACATTACTATTTGAAGCATAATTAGCAACAGGGTGGCAGTCACTGATTGTGCTTTTTGCTTGATTTTATGTCTGGGGAATTCCAGTATTCCCCATTAGCTTTAAGAGGGGGCACAGTGCTAGTTATCAAATTGACAGTCTTGACCTGGCCTCTGAAAGCAGCTGTAAAACACTGTTGGGGAAAATTAAGATGAATGCCAAAGCCAGGTCTGTATACTGCTACAGATTAGACATTTGAGGTCCATGCCACGACTCTAAATAACAAAATAGGTAAAATATCTGATACAAATGAGAGCATGGACTTTGTTACACTAAGTACCAGGTGATAAGGAGATACACCAGCTGTCTCATCTTGTGAGCTCTGTATTGTGACTTCTTTATAAAATACTCCATGCCTGTTCTTTTCAGCATAAGAGAGTGACCAGCTCTGCCATCTGTCAAAATACAAATTTCCAGAAGTGTGGAGTGAATCAGCTACAGCTGCCCCTACAGTAGAAGGTGCTGACTACAAAAGGGTTATTTTGTCAAGTTAATTAAATACTTATCCTGTATGAGGCATTTAAGAGTAAACATGATTATAGACTCATAGAATCATAGAATAGTTTGGGCTGGAAGGGACCTTCGAGATCATCTAGTTCAAATATCCCTAATATATCTTGTGGTGTTCCAGTTCTTCAAAACACTTCATTTGCTTGGGGTTTCTTGACTGGAATTTATAGCACTTGTAGGAAAAGTGATAATTGTCTACAGGTGGAGAGAACAGAGCCCATACAGCAATTTTGGTATTCTGCAGACAGCCTGAAATTCTAAGAGGGATTTGTGAATTACCTTGACCTTCCTGACTGGAGCATCAGCTTCAAAAGTCCAGTGATTGCACTTCAGTGTTATCAGCAACTAATTTAGCACTGGTCATTTTATCTAATACTATCAGGTAAGGTGGGTAAGAGCAAAACACAGTGGACTGACTTTTGGGAATTTCTGGAGATAATCGAAGAGCAGACCAGAGAAGTAGACAAATAACAGCGAAATCAGCAAAAGAATAAAGAGGAGGAGGAATTAAAAGGCAGCAAAGAGGCTGGGATTAGATGGAAAGGATCTGCTAAGTAAAGATGAGCATTATATGAATTATTATGAGAAAATATTACCATCTCACATTTTAGATGTGATTCAAAGACTGTATTCTGTTCATCTCTGTGTAAATCATTAACCTACATTTACTTCAGCCCCTCTCATGTGGTAGATGGTCAATGGATGCATTCCCAGCTCAGGTTCACTACAAGAGGTCTGTGATCTCCAAATGCATCTTTACAACATAGAAACTGGAAGAGGAAGATGACCAACCAGGGATTAAAATAAAATCGTGTACTTTTCCTGATTTACCTGCACTTGGGAGTTAAACACAAGATTATAGGTCAAGAGGTTTTCTTCTCCTTTTGTGAAGGGTATATCCATTTTAAAAGTCAGTTAAATACATTACAAAATGTAGGCATTGCCAAGAGATATAGGGCTATATTCGGTTTTATACGCTCTTAGATATATAAAGAAGACCAATGCCTTAAGCAGCTCCATATCAGTTTCACCACTCTCCTTCTCTAAAATTTATTAGTGCTTTTATTTGTTCATTTCATTTCTAGGATTTCTTTTTCCTGATGGAAAATTTGTGCAGGAAATGGAGAAACCAGTAACTGATTTAATTGATAATTTTCAGCTTATTTGGAATTTTCATTTCTTACAGATTTTCTGCAAAGCAGCTGACTAACACTATGCTTCCAGCATAAGCACTTCAAGGTCGTATTTCTTTGTTTTCACCACAGGTCAGATACCATCACCAGGAAAAACTAATTTGAAAGCATCTTCCGTCACAGGCACTCGGAAATAATGAAACTAAACAGCCAAGCAGAGTAAAAAATTCCTTTTTCTTTAACCCATGAATCCTGTGCCAGCAGTGCAGAACTCTCCTCAAGCTCTGAGGAGAGTGAAGTTTGCTAGGCAGGTAGCAAACACGCTTTTGTGGTTTACACCTCTATAATAATTTCTCTCTTCTGCAGAACGTTTCCTTCAAGCACTGGTAGCATCCAGCTGTGTCTCCTTTGAGCCTTTTAGCATATCCACGTTACATTTTTCCATGTAATTCGGGATTTGAATACTTTAAACACTCGCTTTGTTCTCTGTTGTAGGTCATGGGTTGTATGGGACTTTTGAAATGTTGTCCTCCTGGAGAAAAACTAGAGAAGACCAACACGTTAAAGAGAGGACTGCAGCTGTATTTGCAGACTCCATGCTCTCGTTTTCTCTCACCACTGCCATGTACCTGGTCACTTTTGGAATAGGTGCCAGTCCCTTCACTAACATTGAAGCAGCCAGGATTTTCTGCTGCAATTCCTGTATTGCAATTTTCTTCAACTACCTCTATGTACTCTCCTTTTATGGTTCCAGCCTGGTGTTTACTGGCTACATAGAAAACAACTACCAGCATAGTATCTTCTGCAGAAAGGTACCAAAGCCAGAGGTATTGCAAGAGAAGCCTGCATGGTATAGGTTTCTTCTGACAGCCAAATTCAGTGAGGACACGGATGATTCAGAGGAAACGAACACTTACGAGAGTCATCTTTTGGTGTGGTTCCTGAAACGCTATTATTGTGACTGGATAACAAACACTTACGTCAAGCCTTTTGTAGTTCTCTTTTACCTTGTTTATATTTCCTTTGCCTTAATGGGCTACCTGCAGGTCAGTGAGGGGTCAGACCTGAGCAACATCGTAGCGACTGCAACTCGGACCATCGAGTACACAACTGCCCAGCAGAAGTATTTCAGTAATTACAGCCCAGTCATTGGGTTCTACATCTACGAGTCAATCGAGTACTGGAACACCAGTGTCCAGGAGGACGTGTTGGAGTATACCAAGGGCTTTGTGAGGATATCTTGGTTCGAGAGCTACTTAAATTATCTTAGGAAACTCAACATATCTACTGGATTGCCCAAGAAGAATTTCACTGATATGTTGAGGAACTCCTTCCTGAAGACCCCTCAGTTTGCCCATTTTTCAGAGGATATCATCTTTTCCAAGAAATACAACAATGAAGTTGATGTTGTGGCCTCCAGGATGTTCTTGGTGGCCAAGACAATGGAAACCAAGAGGGAAGAACTTTATGACCTCCTGGAGACCCTGAGGAAGCTTTCTCTCACCTCCAAGGTGAAATTCATCGTTTTCAATCCATCATTTGTGTACATGGATCGTTATGCCTCATCAGTGGGAGCCCCCTTACAAAACTCCTGCATTAGTGCTTTATTTCTGCTCTTCTTCTCTGCATTCCTGGTGGCAGACTCTCTGATCAATGTCTGGCTCACTCTAACTGTTGCCTCAGTTGAATTTGGAGTTATAGGTTTTATGACCTTGTGGAAAGTGGAACTAGATTGTATTTCTGTGTTGTGCTTAATTTACGGAATTAATTATACAATTGACAACTGTGCTCCACTGTTATCAACCTTTGTCCTGGGCAAAGAGTTCACAAGAACTAAATGGGTAAAAAATGCCCTGGAAGTGCATGGGGTAGCTATTTTGCAGAGCTACCTCTGCTATATTGTTGGTCTGATTCCTCTTGCAGCTGTGCCTTCAAATCTGACCCGTACACTGTTCAGGTGCTTGTTTTTAATAGCATTAGTCACCTTCTTTCACTGCTTTGCCATTTTACCTGTGATACTGACTTTCCTGCCACCCTCCAAGAAGAAGAGGAAAGAGAAGAAGAATCCTGAAAACCGTGAGGAAATAGAGTGTGTTGAAATGGTGGATATGGATAGCACCCGAGTGGTTGACCAAATTACAACAGTCTAACTTGATTTGTTGGTTGCTTTTTTACACTAGGTCTTACTGAGGAAAAAAAAAAGAAAGCAGTACTGACTAAATGTGTGGGGAGAGGAAGGAGATTGGAGGTTTTCCCCTCCCTCCTCTAAGCTAAATCCAGGAATATTCAAAATTATGGGAGAAATTTAAAATAAATTTTAAAAAAAAAAGAGCCGGGGTATTGTACCTTGCTCAGTTCCTAAAACAGATTATATGAGAGAACTTGCACACCCATGCAAAGAGAGGTTAAATTGTAGATGCATGAAGTAAGATCTAATGGAAGAAGTTGAGTTCTTAAGCAGTCGTCTGTATCGCCTGTACTGCAGATGCTGCAATTATTGTGGCTAAACCAAATCATGTTGAAAGGTCAACTGTCAAGGCTGAAGTAGCACTAAATGTTCGCTGGATGTAAAGGCTTTACAAACTTTCTGCACAGCAATAACTCAAGTCAGTGAGTCAGCTCTTATAAGTCTTTGCCATCACATTTAATTTTTTTTTCCTCCCCTAATCTAAACATTTATGCAAGACTATATAAAAGATAGCAAACTGTACTGGAAAAGAAGGCAGTACACAGCAACCAAGTGCTTTCCAAACACTTTTATGTTATGAATCACATTTTTTTTTCCTTAAAGTATCCTTATTTTAAAATGGAAATCATCCCTTGTAACATTTTTAATCATGGTTTTATAGCTGTTTCTTTTTCTTATAAAAACAAAAAAGAACAAAAAAAAGGAACAAAAAAATCCATGTGACTCTGTCACTCTAGAAAATATATAATTCTATTTTATACATGTCTTGCTACTAGTTAAACATGTAATCTGCTTTACCAACTGTAATTTTGTTAGCACTCTACTAAGATGTGAGTGGATCTAGCAGCAGACAGAAGATGGTGTACTGAATATTTCAGCACCAAAATTCATGATACAAACCTCAGATACTAAAATGTCATCAAGAAAGTGAATGTTAGGGCTCTTTTAGTGAGAGCCTATTTCAGGCCATTCACTGGTAATGCACACTAAGAGGATTAGTGGGTAGTTTTACATAATGTAGAACTTAATCCCACAGTCTTCCTAGAGTACCTGTAAAGCAATAGACCTTGCAGCTATGGGCTCTTCCAGGAGACAGTAGACAGTGAGAGTTGTGTGTGGAACAAATCAGAGGTTGGGACTGCAGTTTAGCAGCAGCAAGTTTAACAACTTTAAGTTCCCAAAGAGCCCATATCTAAAGGGCCTATTGAAAACATCACATCTGAGAGAAAAAAAAAAAAAACAAAAAACACCAACTTAAAAAGATTGCATTACTGAGTCTTTTTGGAGCTGTGAGTTCTAAATCAATAATTCTGTCAGCATCTGTGATGTGGAGTAATACAGATAAAGCAGCATCTCTTCCCTCCTCCACCCCCTCCACCCGTAAGAGCGACAGGCTCATTACTGTAAGGTTTTATCATGCAGTTGAACCCTAGAGGGGCTATGTAAGCCAATTCTCTAGGTTTTGCTGAGAGTATTCCAACCATACATTGCTTGTGAAAACCCAGTAGCAGGAAGCTGGCTGGTGTGTAGAGCGGTTTCATATGGACTGTTGCTTTGTGGTGCAAGATGAATGTATTCCAACTGTACTCCCTTTTGCAGCTCATCTGGAAACTAAGAGTACTTGAAAAGTTTTCAGCACGTGGCACAAAGTTTGCTTCAGTGACAGTATCTGTAGGGGAAGGGGTATTGCAAGAGCCATGGGGCTTGGAGCACTGGGAGCACTGCAGCTCGGGAGGCTGCCTGTGGTACCTGTACGGTCACTAGGACATCTGTGGTTGCAAACCCAGGGTGTGCTTCATTCCATGAAACATCTATTTAGCATCCAAATCCCTGTGACCTCCAAATGCCCTGTGGAAAACCTGCAAATGCCACCTACTGAATATTCATTTTCAAGCAAAGAGATACTTCTAAAGCATCCTTCCTAGCAGAAAATAAGATAACCAGATATTTTGCCCTGAAGCAAAATGTTACATTCTCACAAGCAAAACAAGTCAGCAGTGCAGCTGGCAACATTTACTTTCCCCTGGATAAGTCCCTTCCCTGACCAGAAGAAGGGAAGCTGTGTCCAGGAATGAACAGGCTCTTTGCTTGAGTAAACAACAGTTGCTTCGGTAGCAGCTGGGAAGCTGTAACAACTTCAGCCTTGGCAGAACACAGGCAGACACCTTGAAGACAGCCAAATGAATGTAAGGCTAGGAAAAAGATCTGTTTCCCCTGTTTTCTTTAGACTCAGGCTTGGGGCTATGTTTTCCAGCCAAAAATTTTTCCTTAAATATATTTCACTATATTTTCTGTGATTGTCAGTATGTTGTTTAAATAACAGTCACCGTGTCCCCAGGCTGTTCAACAGGCAGCTGCAAGTGGCTTTTAAACTTCTGAGGGCATTAGCAAATTAGCTAAGAGTTACAGAGGAATTGCAATTCCTCTGCAATAATCTACGGACTTGTGGGACACTTGGAAATGGGACATGTGTCAAAGAGGTTGTTTGTGCACTGCAGAGAGGAATACAAAATGGCAAACACTGGTTTTATACCTCTGCTATCCCTCATGCTATCACTTGCAAACACCAGACACCAAGATAGTTTCCATAAACCTCCTCACATCTAATTGCAGTGCATAGACAGGAGCATCTCTAAAGAGATGTCCAAAGACAAGCTTGCAGTTTCACAGATCTCTTATTAAATCTCACCATGTGAGGCCTTCAGAGATCTTCAAGAAAGGTGATAAAACCAGGGATAAAATTACTTCTCTATCTCCAAACCTGTCAGAAGAAGGGTGTGGAGGCATTCCTGTGACAAAGTGCTGCAGAAGAGGCTTGGGTGTCCACAGAAGGCAGGGTGAGAAGTCAGGCAGTCCATGTCCTTGCTCCCAGGGCAGACTCAACAACATTTAAATAATTTCTGAAGGATGTTTGTCCAGCCCATTCCTAAAAGTCTTTTTAAAAGCAGATTCCTCTCCCAGCAGTTCTCCCCCAATGCCATGTTACCCTCTCCAGTAACCAGTAACTCCTGCCAGCCACCCAAGACTGGGATGGAGAAGAAGAGCCATGCCCCTTTCCACACAGGGATAGGACAGGCAGGAGACTCGAGCATTCTCAAAAGAGGGGAAATCCAGAACAGAGCCAAAACCACCTTACATACATTTTTCACTGTGTTTCACATGAAGCTGCCATTCAATTCCCCACCTCCAGGGTTGGCAAGGTACAGCCATGGAAGCATCCAAGGTGCGCTCAGCCCAGGTCCATGAGTCTTCTGCCTGAATCCTGATGTGTCTGAGGGATGCACCAAATGCTCCTTGTCGACAGGTAGCTTGAATACCTCAACATGAACCATGTTCTCAAGGTTTCAGACTATGCTAAGCCACATTGGCCTTCCTCCCCTTCGACTTTTTCCTCTGGAGCAATTATCTTCACCAAAGTCAATGGACCTCCCTGTGCCAGTCGATTCATAGGTGCAGATGCAGTGCTCTGTTCTCAGCCCAAAGCACTCCCAGTGGCTAACTGTGCATAACATTTTACCCTTACTGGTGAACCTCCATTTTGGAAGACTACCTAGGCTTAAGCAGATTTTTGTCATACTCTTAAGTGGCTTTTTAGCCCAGGTATCACTGTGGTTTTGTTTGCAATATAGATGATCCAATTTTTTATAAATTCAGTGAGTAGAACAGAGTATTATACACTGTCCAACACTGACTAAAATCTAACAATGGAAGTTTTAGCTAAGGCTAACAAGACTGTGTAGGACTATGGCTCACTGAGCACATATATCTTCTACAAACATTAAAATTCCCATACTGTAACGTATGGTGTACAGTATATTTTTACTACAGGGTAAGCATGGGGAAAAAGAGCCAACTTATGTGCATATGGCCCTCAAGATCAATCCAGTTTTCTTGTAATACAACTTCTGATGCTGTGTTAGCACAAGTCCACTTTCAATTTACAATTACTCTAACTGGAGAAAAAAATAAATAAAGAAAATTTGATATAGCTGGAATAACTATGCCATAGAAATTAATTGATGAAGACAGGAATTTTCTGCCCAAAGCAGAAATGTGAAAGTGTTCTAGTTAGATTAAAATTAGAGCTGGAAAGGTTGAGAAAAACCTGTCTGTCAAAGAAAAAAATATTCTTTTCCAAAGACAAGCAAATACACTTATCATGGTCAACTGCATGAACCTGGAGGGAATACAGTACCAAAGTGGCCTGAGGTTATGCTGAGTCACGAGAGGATTCGCTCCTGCTCTCAGAAGCCTTCTGAGCCAGCGCTGAATTCAGGTAAAACATGTACTGTAAATTGAAAGGTGTACTTTTAAATGCTTTTTTCTAGGCTGACTGTCCTCCTGTGAGCCATGAAATCCCACCTCAGCCAACACCTGTATTTTTATTCAAAGGGAAGAGAAAACAAAGTGGTGGCACAACTGGGCAGAGATCAGGAGAGTCCAGAAGGAAGACTGGCTTCTCTGAAAAACAGAGAGAGCCAGCAAAGCAAGGGGGTTGTGGGAGAAGACCTGGTGACTTCAAAACTTAGCAAAGTGGTGTTTTTTCCGGTTTGTTAACTTTGGAAGCAGATAGCAGGTTCAGGGAGACACAGGCAAGGAAAGCCAAGTTAAGAGGAGCCAGCTCTGGGTTTGCTGTGGACTCCAGTTACAGTAGCTCCTCTGGATGGCTGGGAACTGTCAGCAGGATGGGAGTGTGGGAGGGGCAGGGACAGCCCCTGTGTGGGCACTGTGTGGGCACTGGGGGTGCCAGACCAGGGGCTGTGGTGGTGCCATGTCCCTTGTCCCCATCCCACAGCCCTGCCCAGGGGTTCCCGGGGTGAGCAGCTTGCAGAGAGCTCCAGCTCCCGTGCAGGAACAGCTCCTCGTGATTCTCATGCTGTGGCAGCACTGCTGCTGGGTTTTGCTGAACCAGAGCTTGCATGGTAAGGCACAAGCCTTCTAGGAAACCACTCTCTGGAAGCTCTTGGTTAGAAAGAATTACCCGGAGCCTTTTCCTCCCCTGCCTTTGCACATGTTAAAACCTTGATCCATAAAAATCAGATTGTGCAATTAGCTATGTAGGGACAAAGTATTTCTTCCATGGCTTTATCCCTACATTTTTCACTAAAATTGTCATTTATTTTCTTATAAATATTGTGAAATAAGTAAGCCTTTCTGGGGTACACAGAAGACTGATGAGAAGGAGGCAGGGAGGGGAGAGAGCCCCTTCCAAAAGGTAGGAAGCATTTTCCACCCACAGCCAGGCACTACACTGTCATTGCAGGGTACCCCCATGACCCCAGCTCAGTGCAAGGGGGGGAACCTTATCCCCTCTCCCCAATCTTATTAGAGAACAGAAGCTTTAGCTCCAAATTGTGGGGTGGACGAGCCCCCAGGAAGCCCCTGTGAAACCCATCCACTGCCAGGAAAGCGCGATGGCAAACTTCTTGTTTGGTTGGGGTTTTTTTTGAGAAAGATATGGCGAAAGTATCCCAGGAGGGGATTTGAACAGGAATTCCTGTCCATGGTGCATGGGTTGGAGAGAGTGGCATGTGCTGACATGCCACCCCTTGCCCTGTTGTCCTGGCAGAGCTTCCTGCCTGGAGAGAGGGCAGCTCAGCATCACGTGCGCCTGCCTGGGGCAGCCGCTTCTCAGGCACAAATTGTTCTGATGTCGTTGGCATTCTGCAAGTCATTACGTTTTTTTAATTTTGGGGAAAAACAAAAACAAACAAAAAAAAAAGATCAGCATAAACAATTCTTGATCATTTAATCTCCAAGAAGTCTTAATCTGTGCATCAAATAAATGGCTTGCAAGATGTCAGGCGTTTTCGTTTAGGCTTTTTTTAACCTATTTTTACTATTTTTGTATTAATTTAGGGGAAAAATTGTATAATGAATCTCAATGTATAGCATAAGCCTAAAATAAAATGGCTGTCTCTCTCTTTGCTTCCTGTGCTCCCAAACTGCTACAGAAATCCCATGCCATCACCAATGCAACCAAGTGATTTTCCTGGCCTAACCCAAATAATCATGATGTGCATCCTCTCCAGCTCCCCCACAGAGAGGGATGGTGGAGTAGTTCAGGGTCACCTGCTCAGCATAGAGACAGTGATGTCCCAAAGACAACAGGCATACTGCTTCTCCAGGAGCCCCTCTTGTTCCAGGCTGCACAGCAGCACTGCTCAGCAGCAAGCACAGGGAAAACCCCTTCACCTCTATTAATTTCCATGTTACTGGGATCAAAGTCCTTTTTTTGGGGGATTCTAGATAATCCAGCAGCAGAACCTCAGCCTCAGCAAGCAAACCAACAGCTGAGGCAGAAATCTGAAACTGATTTGATCAAAAACTACAGGTTATCTTCTCAAACAAGAACCAGACCTTCTGAGATCTGGTAGGTAGGTAGACCTGAAGTATTACTATTGAACAGAAATATTCCTATTGAACATGTATTATTTCTATTTAAAATTTTCTTACCAAGACTGTACCATCCACAAACTCAGAAGCTCCATAACCACTGAGAGACCCACCTCTCCCACCTGCAGAACCACAGCTGCTTCCTCAGGATCTTCTGATGGCTGGGCTCAATCATCTTCTTCCCATACAATCATCTTCTTCCCAGGCAGATCACCCATCTACACCTTTTCCCTAATGTTTTGGAGTAGGGGAGCAGCATTCCTACAGGCTCACTTGGATAAACTGCTTCAAAGCAGAAGCAAACCACCCTGCCAGGGGATGAGGGTGACAGCTACAGATGCTCTGTCACACCTGACTGCAGAAATGAGATATGATTCACTTTACTGTAAAAAGCAGATGAGCCAGATCTGATCCCAAGTCACTGCAACAAATAGCAAGGCTTTGGAATATTTGGCTGCTAAGGGCTTTAGGCCTCTTTGGTTTAATGGGAAGTTTGGGTCAGCAATTTAAAGGTGACTCCTGTCACCTGTTACGGCTCCTGGCCTTGTCCCTTTCAGTCATTCTTTCTCCGATTGCCTTAAATTCAGAATCCACAAGCACTGTTGCCAAAAATTCTGTCTGAAACTAAAACTCAGATGATATCAATTTTTCAAATTGCTAGTGTAATGTAAGAGAGGCTATGTATAAGCATCGCACAGGAACTCAAAGAGAAAAACCTCTGTACCAGGCTGGTGTTCCTCATTTCTGTTAGCAAGAGCTCCTTCATGCAAATCTCCACAGATCTAATTTACAACATTCAGGCTTTCCAAATGTGTAATCAGCACATTTTATTCTGAAAATTCATCCGTACGTATACCTTCAAAATAGAGGCGTGTTAAATCTGATTTTTAGCTTATCAAGGAATACAGTTCAACCCAACAAATGTTTGTGAGCAGCATGTCTGAATTCCACATGCAATTCTTACACTGCTGCATACAAGTCAGAATATTTTCACTCCAAAATGCCACATTTCCTTATTTATACAACTAATTTGCACACAGAACCTAGGCAGGATTGTGGACCCAAAACAGTGAAGTGTGCCCATGTTTACATTCCTCCTGTAAATATCACTTAAGCTTGTAAAGGTTAATGGCAATATAGAACTCTTTGAGAAGAAAAGGACTTTTTTTGCTGAGTTCAGTTTACTGGCAGAGAATGATTGAAATATATGCCAAGCACTAGCAAGAAATAACCAAGGAATAAGACATTCAACAGTCCATCAGCAGAGAAAAAAGTCCACTTGAAAATTTATACATATGAGAAATGTAAGAATCATGTTGAAGGCCTTAGCTGGGTAACCAGACTATACATAGCATATGTTATATATGAATGCCGAATCTTCCATTCTGATTCTTTTTGGCCACATTCAATCCTCTGAAATATGCTCTGTTCTGTGAGGAGGCATACTTTTGAGCAAAACTGACATTTATCTTCTTAGAAATTACCAATTTGCACAGGTGAAGTTTGCTGGAAACAAAATTTTAAATGTATACAAACAAACTGAAGCCAGAAAACACAATTTGTAAAAAACATGCCTTCACATACTGATTATATTTCATAATAAGCAATCTGTTCCCTGATGCTACAAGTAAAAAGTGATTTTTTATTTGTCAGGAAAATGAGATGCCCCACTAATGTATATATAGTGCATACACCCCCATACCAATTATGTATTTCTTATACGCCCAACACAAGTTGGCTCTGTATAAAGAGGAAGAAAAGCCAACATAGAAATGTAGTTGAAAGCTGGTAGGAAGAATAGTTTATCTGTACCGAAATTAGTAATGAATCAGCGGGGGGGAGCAACAGAGAAGTTTGGTAAGGAGTTTAGGAACAAAGAAACAATCTGCAGAAATGCAGAGCTGTCAAGAAAGGAAAATACTCAGATTTTATTGTGTCAGGAGGATGAGAAAGAAATTATATAAAAAACTTCTGAGTTGCAAAGGGAAGGAAGGTCTAAGGTAGTATGAGAGAGAGAAAAATCATGTGAACGTATGTAAGACTAGCAACTGTAATATATATTAAGGCTGTCTAATAGAAGACAGGATCTGTCCATACAAGGAGAATGAAAAATCACATCTGCCTAATTATATGATTTCAAATATAGATTCAGTACCTCATTGTTTTGGAATAAAAGGAGGATATAATTCATAATCTAATCTGAAATCCAGAGCTGGAGACTTTAACATGATATATAAATAATACCATACAGAAAAAGAGATCGGTCATGGATTCTGGCTCATAACTTACTGAAAAATGACAAATTGACCCTCACTCTTTTACTGCAGCTCTTACTTAGAGAAGAGCAGCTGACTTTAATGGTTCTGAAATAGCCATACCTTCCTGATAAAATACTTGTGTGTTGGAAGGATTTCTTTTCTTTTCTTTTGAAGATGCAATCAATTTTCTCTCTGGACGAAGTGAGCCCTCAGGCACATAACCTGCAGCAAGAAGTGGGAAATTCCAGCTCTCT
Organism: Vireo altiloquus; assembly: GCA_013396875.1. NCBI lineage: Eukaryota > Metazoa > Chordata > Aves > Passeriformes > Vireonidae > Vireo > Vireo altiloquus. The sequence continues at coordinate 635,021 of VZRF01000971.1, forward strand.
TAAGGTGATTCCTGATTCAAGGACATCCATCTGCAACTGAGTTTCTCTTTTCTTTCCTCTCTGCATGCTATTGCAGGCAGTTCCAAACTTGTCTATTGACAGTTTTACCAAGCAGTATATCAATACCCCTCTCTGCAAGAGAGGCAGGATTTTGCCAAGCCTCTCCTGATGTTGGCCCCAGAGGCAGCGGCCACCTTATAATTTCAGGATTATTCCTGCTCATTAGCTCCTCTCATGGGAGCCTTTCTGTCAGTATCTTGGATCTCACTGAAAGGGTGGCTTCAACAGCTGTCACAGGACAACCAATAACATTTTGCTGACCTGACATGCCTCTGATATACTCAAGTGACATAACATTATTAGGTCTAGCAAGGAGAAACATCCAAAGCTCACTCTCAGGACATCGTATGATATTTAATATCACCATCTGTGAGGATGTTTATACAGCATATTTATTATATGGAATTTGCAGAAATGGGGAGAGGAGAGAAAATATCAATTAGACTGCTCATTCAGTCTAATTGCACTTTCCACACCTATCCATTAAAGGAAGAGTTCTTGCCTCACAGTCGGTGGTGATACCAAGCCTGAAGAATCTAATTTACACAAAAAGGTTAAAAGAATTTGTCTTAGAAAGGGGAAACATGGAGCTGCGATATGTGACTTCAGAATTATGGGTAAGATTGCTAACATCAGTAAGTTCCTTCTCTTTTTTTTTTTTTGTTTTTTTTTTCCCATATATGCTTCAAAGCCAGAATCTCAGAATACAAAATGTTTGAAGTGAGAAGCAAATAATAAATTCATGGAGAATATTTCACAGGTAGAAACGACAAATACATATTGGAAACTGTAAAGTCAAGGGAGACAAAAAAATCAACTCAGATGAGAAATGCCTAAATTTATTGTAGAGAACTCCATAAAAACCTAGATAAAAAATCTCGTAAATGTATTCACAGCCCTGGAGAGCTGTTCAGGTGGTCTATTCCAGCACCAGACCAAAAATAAGGTAAGAGTTTTAAATTATTGACAACTACAACCAACAGAGCTTTGAAGTGTGGAACCTGGGTAAGGGAGAAATGGAAAAATTAGGGGAAAAATACTTTAACCAAGTACTTACTCTTTGTGTGCATCAGTACCTCTCCACAGATTTCTTGGGAGTTACAGCTATTAACATTTGTTTAAAGCACCACCCAGCACATTCCAGACAACTGTTCTCCCCTTCCCCTGGAAGCCAAAGGCTGAGTTCCATTTTCTCAGTCTGCTTTCAAGGCAGATGATCCCTCTGACAGTGTCTGAGTGACAAAGGACCTGAGACATTGAGGTGAGAAGAGACCAGCACAGGAAACAACCCATGGCAGGGCCAGGCATTATTCCTCCTTCATATGACAGCTGTGAAAAAGAGGGCATTCCAATTTTTGATGTACTTTAAAAGCTTATAAATAAAAGTGACTCTGTGGTACACTGTGGTTTCCCTAAGCAGTAGATGTGCTATGGATGCTGTCCAGGCCTACTTATGCTTGTGCTTTTCCAAAGCTTGGTAGCCCTCAGCTTCGTGCCAAGCAGCCCCTCTGACACTCATATTGCAAGTTTTATTGAGATACCTTTTTGGTGAAAAAGACTTTTTCAGAATAAACAAATCTTTTTAAATGCGAGCTCTTCTATTGGCCCCAGAAGGTTCCCACACCTGCCATCTCTATTCCCTGTTAGTACATTTGGAAATGAAGGTGACCACAGCAGGAAGGAGAGAACTAGAAAGCAAGTAAAAGTCCTATCATTTCAGTTAAGTGGCAGCTAGTTTTGTAAGGCTCAATTACCAGTGATTTTATGAGCCTCATTTTCCACTACCAAATTTTAAAAATATGCTCACTATTCTACTCTCAAGCCAGGAAGAATTATGGATTTTCAGTATACTCCAAGCAGAGTATAACCACTGGATTGAAACCATGTTGCCCAGTGGAAATAAAACATTGGGAAGGGCAGAGAGGTGGATGGAGTTGGTGGATTTGAAATTTTCTGCAGAAAAGATTGTGTTTTCTTTTTTTAAAGAAAATTCACATTTTTATCTTTGTTCTGATAGGAGAAGTCTTCAAGTCTGACAAACTCAAAGCACATAAAATCATTTACAAAACCTTCTGTGCAGGAGGGGAGAGGCGGGAGGTGAGCGGAGAAAGGACATCAAGGCAGTAGCAAATGCAAACAATAACAAACATTGCACTTCTAGGAAACACAGATTTGAATGCAGAATCGGCTAAATGTTACCAAAAATCTCCTGATGCAGGAGAAATAAAGTCAGGGAAAGATTGTAAAAAAAACCTTTCTACATTTTTTAAATTTCTGTTATGGCTTATTTGTAAGGTCACCAAATCCGTGGCTTTTACACTCCATTCAAATCTGTAACTGCTTTTTTAGACAGTTATCAGTAATATACATTCAGCCATTGACCAATATAAACCATACTCAGGTGGCCAGCCATAGATGTCAAGTAGTCAAATGTCATCCTTTACAGCTACTCCCATTCCTAAAATACATGTAAATTATATGTATTTCACAGAATAATGGGAAAAATCTATACAAAATTCTAACCTACCTGAAAACAATTTGCTTTAAACAGGCCAAACAGAACTGAAAAATTGTTTCCAGCAAACACTTTTATAGGCTCTAAATGTGAAGGTAAAGTAGCTCTATTCAAGCCTTTTGAAGAGAATGAATGAGAGAATGAATGTGAAAAACACATGGAGTGCAATTTAAAGAAGCAAGCAAGCGAATCATGACCAGAGAATGTCTATAAAACCTTGGCAGTTGACCTTCACTGGGTGAGGATGGTAAGTGGTTTGGAGAATCAGCATTTCATCAAGTGGTTGAGTATATTTTTACCCTTTTCAGATATGAACCATCTCATCAGGTAAAAACTGATCATGCAAGGTTTGTCCATTTGCCTCTCAGTGAGCATGAAAAAAACCATATTCCTATACGAACCTGTGGTTTCTGTTGACTTTGGTTAATTCCAGTATGTTTCTGTTAACCTCTAAGGGGACAAAAAACAGAAGTAAAAAATGCTCCAAACCTTTATTACTTTTTATGTTCTCAAGAATCTATCCTACACCTCCCATCTACCTTCTCCTTTTGCTATGCCAGACCTTTCTTATGAAATTCCCCAATTTTGGCCAATTGACTCAAGCACTCCCCTAATATGCTCTTGCAATTGTAAGTACTCAGGGGTTCCACTAAAAGGGTGGCTGGATGCAGCTTCAGGACTAATTGTATCCTATGAGTTATAGAATTATGCACCAACAGCTAAAAGGACACAATTACAAGGTGAACTATTGTGACACACACTGTGTAATGTCATACAATCAAATGCAATGTTTAGTAAACATGAACCTCTTTGTCATTTTGTATTTATTTATACAGGTTTAAAAAAATAAAAATAAAGCACACATTTAAAAATATCCCTTTCTCCATTGTGTCTCTGCAGCATTATGCAGCTTCCTGTTGAGACTGATGGGTAGGCAATGACTAGGTCAGTGCCTGGGGAACTAGGCAATGACTAGGAAGGAATATGCAATTCTTGATTGAATTATACCTGCAAAGAGAAGGATACAACCTTCCAGAGAGTGTGGGAGAGAAAAGGAACGGCTTACCAGGCATTTGCTAGCAGCTGTCTAGGTGAGAACACCAAATTTCTGCAGAAGTAGAAGCCTTAACTAGGTCACTGCCTAAAGGACTGCAGTTTTCCAGCAATGTGCCAGTAATGAAACACCAAAGGGTTTCTAATTCCTGGGCTCTCCTCTTGGCTACAAAGTCTGGGGGAAAAAGGAAAGGCAAAAAAGGTCCTCCACTTAGAGCTGGAGAACTGATAAATCTCTGGCATGCCCTCAAAACAGGGAGGGGAAACATCTCTGCAGGGAGCCAGGTCCTGCCCAAGGCCCCATGGGTTATCCCACCAGGTCTCTGTAACACACAAAGGCTCTGCTTTGCAAACCTCCCACAGGACTCTCTCCCTCGGCTCCAGGAGTGACAACACACATTTCCAGATCTCTGTCTTTCTTCAAAAGAAGATCCTCTGGCACCTTGCCCCCCTGCAATGCCACCCTTCTTCTCTCTCCTCACTTGTTCTCATACTCATTTATCTCACACACACGCACATAAGAGGTTCCTATACAGAAAGGTGATCTCAGTCCATTCTCCTCTGGCCTAAGCCACACGGCTTCCCTTGGCAAAGGAAAGCAATCCGCAATTCTGGCAAAATAATCATTTTTCTCCTTTCCTCAATACACCACAAGGAAGGGAGAAAGATGATCTGATGACAGATATCCAAAATACTGCAGAGGAAACAAAAGCCAAGCACGCTACTAATTTTTACAAAAGATGTACCACGATTTTAGTGCAAGTACAATGAGTGGAGAGGCCATATGATCATTTTTTTCCAATTGTTACAGAATCATAGTAGGTTTTGTGGTAGCAGTTTTGGTCTGTTCTTTGAATACAAAGCAATTACAATGTCAAATGGCAGTATCTTGAAAAAAGAGAAGTGTTTATGAAATTTAATTGTGTTCAAATCTCAGAGTAATTGTGGTAATAGGCATTATCATTTTCAAAGTTGAAATTATCAAATTTCAACTCCATCTGTACATTTGTACTGCATGTGTGTGCATGCTCACATTTGGTGCACTCAGTGATACTCTTAGCAGTCATACAAGAGGGAGATCCCACATGGGCTGCTCAGGGCCAGCCCCATTCAATGCTTTCACTACTACCAGCATGGATAGTGTTCAAAAGAATATATTAATAAAGCATTGTCTGCCTAAGTTGGGAAGAGCTGCAGAATTCTGAAGGCTGAGAACAGAGTCAAAACACACTCAGACCTTTGAAAGAATGATGTGAAATCAACTATAAGAAATTCAGAAAAAGCAAGTCCATGGAGGAAAGAGAAATCAGTGGTGCAAACACAAAGTATGGAAAAACTGATTAAACAGCAGTTTTGCAGAGGAGTATCAGAGGTTGCACTTGGTCACTGCTTCACAGTGAATAAAACCTGCGGCAATGCTACAAAGACACCACATCTAATCCTCATCCAATTTATTAAAAGAATCACATACAGAAGACATGGAAGACTTTTTTCTTTGTTCTCCTTAGAGGTGATGAATCTTCAACTGAACGCTGTGGGCATGACCCTTGGAAAGAGCACGGAATTGAATGAGAATGAGGAGTCAGAAAAATGCACTTTGTTCAGGAAAGCCTGCTTATTCTAGAAGAGATGAATTCGAGAACCACAGTAACACTTATCTGTATTAAAAAGGATACATAAGAACAGGTATCAAATGTTTCTTGTGTCCCCTGAAGGTGGGACAAGACACAATCAGTTTAATTTGCAGCAAATATAAATCAATTTGCATATCTTAATTCCAAGAATAGGCATACACTGGGAATATGCCTAGGCTGGCTGTGGAACCATCTTTAGCAGGGTTTAAAGAAGAGGTTACACAAAAAACTGCTTGAAACAATCTAGATACTGATTCAGCCCTTTTTTTTACAAAATCCAGTATTTTCCAACTCAAGTATGGTATAGTAATTTAGGTTGCCCCAAGCTATGTCCCTTTAAATTGGCTCAGACTGTGTATTCAGAAACAGAGGCACCTTGAATTGTCATGTTACTTAGCATAAAAGCTGGATTCCTGGCCTGTAGAGGCTGGGATGTGTTCAGAAAAATGGGAGATTTATGTATCTGTAGCTAATACTTTTAAGTACGGCAATTTAAAATTTGTAGCAATTCAGCCACAATGAGTGGAGAAAATGTGATGTCTTCTACTGTTTCCTGATGCACTTTAATATGTATCTGTGAAATTCAAACTCTTTGGCTCACAGAAAATCTCTGCTGTAAAACATTCAGTAAGAAGGGTCCATGAAGTACAGAAGAACAGCAGAAGAAAGAGATAAATTAATTTGCTGGATAGACAATTATTGGAAGCTTAGGAGACAAGAAATATCAGATTAAATACTTTGTCTGTTTCTTTCTTGCAAATCAGTCTTTCAGTGTTTAATGAGTTCCTATCAGTCTATGCAAATAATTCACAATGAATAATTTATCTGATATTTTTTCTGTTTGTGGTATATCTAAAAGCAAATTGGTTTCCTCTCACATATTCATTATTCAAAATTATATTAATACAGCCTTAGGTGAGTGCATTTTCGCTGCAGTTGCTTTGCTCTACCATTCAGTTTTCATATCACCTACATGTGGCAAGGATACCACTAAATTCCCCTTGTCCTCAGGGCAAAGATTCCTTCAAAATGAATTAAGGTCCCGCTTTTAACTGGCTCTGCAGGACATCTCCTGTCCACTGATGCCATGGAGGGGGTTAACCTCCTAATCTGAGCATCTGGATCCGATGTGAGCATCTGGATTAGGCTGGCCAGTGGGAATTACTGCCAGTGCTAAATTAAGCATCCTCTTGAGCTCCCCCTTTTTAAATTAGCTGGCTGAAGAGAAGATTACCCAGGGAAAGAGAAGAAACTCTCCTCCAGGCATCCCATTTCTGCCATTAGTGTTCCCCATCTCTTCCATTGGATGTTCTTAGTCAACATTATCATAGAATCATGGAGTACTTTAGGTTGGAAAATACCTTTAGGATCATTCAGTCCAACTGTGTATTACATATACGCTTGCACTTGCTTTGCACTCAAGTGGTAGGAAAAGGATTATGACCTTAGTTTTGAATCTCATTTTAATAGTTCCTCCATGAAGGAAATTGCCTCCATACTTGAAGCCTCCACCATTTTGGGTACAGTCCATGGAACTCCTTCTGCTCCTTGGAACAGAGAATTAAATGCTTGTGTAGAGAACTTTCAATTCACCTCTGTCATGAAGTTTAGGGATGCCAGACAAACCAACTAACACAAGAGGCATTGTTCCTGTCATGTAACACACTGAGAATGCCAAACAATGACAGAGAACTGGCAAGGTCCTTCCGCAAGCAAATTTTGGATAGGAAGGAAAGCTTGAACCGCAGGTTTTTTTCCAGATGAAGTCAGGTCTTTTGATAATCACATTATACAGAGGTAGTTCTATTAATTTCCTCGTGACTTCAGTGCAGACAGTTAAGGGTTTTGGTAACTGAACACAATGAAATATTTGTGTTGCTAGAGGCACTTGACAAGGAGACACACTGTATTAGAAGTTCAGTGTGTCCAACTCTTTCAAATCCTTCTTTAACATTTTCAGAATGTAGAATGCCATATACACTGCAGCATTTGCCTTTGCAGAATCATCTTCCTCAGAAGCTCACCTCAGACTTCCTCTTTCACCATCTCAGACTGTTGGAAGAAGTCATTCATAGTTATCAAGAATATTTTTATTCACAAAGGGAAAGGCTCATTCTCTTTACTGCTATAAAAAGCCAGCTTAAACTGATGACTGCTTGTGGCTGGCCTATTAATGTAAAAGTAAGAGCTTACATGGGGGATATAAAAAGGGGCAAATGAAAGAACAGAAAGCATGCAGGGAGAGAAAAGATATTAACAGAAGAGGGGGAGAAAAGTCAAAAAAATAAGTGCAATGGGGAAAAAGAAGGCAAAATATAGAGATGCCCTCAGTAGAAAGGAAGAAATGGTAAAGAAAAAAAAAGGGTATTGGGAAAAAGCAGGGATGATACCAGATCTTAAAATAATTCTGAGAAAATAGATAGTGATGTCAAAATCCCAGTAACTGAATTTTTGCCTTGAAAAGCTGGTGACAGCTTTGCTTAAATGTTTAGCCACATAAAATCAAACTCCACATCCCTGACTGCATGTATGTCTCAATGAAGTCAACAAGAATCAAGAGCAGCAGCAGCATTCAAATCCATACTGTTTTCATTGCAGAAAAGGTAAATACAATACTCTTTCCATACCTGCACTATTTCTCCTTTTTTTTTTTTGTAGCCTCTAACACACTTTCTAATATACATCTATCCCAAAACCACTGTTGTTAACCTTCCTGTATTGATGGTATTCAGCTGAAGAGAAGCCAGTGAGGGAGAGCCCACATATTGTCCATTCTTAATAAGTAATTATTAAAACATAGATTGGCAGCACCACAGCATTGTCCAACACTCAGTCTATTTGCCTTGAGTCAGCTGCTCTGTACCTTCTCCCTATTCTTGCATAATTGAATACTACATCTTACTTTTCTTTTTTATTCTGTGCAAGGACTGGTCTTATCTGAAAAATATTGTAAACTCATTCAAATTTCATTAATTCATCAGACCTAATGCAAACTGGAGGTACAGTTTACAGTTTTTAAAACCAAATAAATTAGTAAACTAGCACCTCTCCACTGCCCATTAATTCTGGGTTTTTCTGTTTCCTTTAATTTCAGCCCAGGCCTGCCTAGCCCCTCCCCCATCCTTTGCAAAGGACACTGAAAAAATTGTGAGCAGCCCAAACTTACTCAGTCATTTCAGTATCTCAGACTTAGAATGTATCACATAAAGTGAATACTCAAATGCTTGAATCATCACACTGAGGCCACGTTTCTTGGACCAGTGATGTTTCCATCCATCCAGGGATGGGTCTGATGAGACAACCAGCAAACAGGGGCCAGACAAGGAAGTAATAGTGTCACGTAAGAGTTAGATAAATGCTTCACTAGTAGAACCAGTTCAAAGATTTCTTGGCAGTTTAGACAAAACCCTGAATGTCATCACCACAGGAGCAAATGAGTGCGTAGGTCTCCGTTCAGACCTGAAACTCAGGTCATCATGATGGTAGAGGGTTGTGGGTGGGCACAGGAGGACACAGGGTCACCAGGAGGGGCAGGGAGCCGAAGAGGGCCTTGACAATCCAGAAGGGGTGGCAGGTGGTCAGAGGGTTTCTGGAGTTTGTGGGGGTGCCTGTTTCCTACCTTTCCATCGATCTCACAGGTGCAGATGCAAAATCTCCCAGTATATTTTATTTATAGTGAGGCTCTGGTCTACAACAGGGACACAGACCCCAGCCCTGCTCCCTTGGGACCCCAACCCATGCGCTCTGGTGGAGGTGGTCAGGCTGCCAGGCTGTCCTTGCTCTGTCCCACCCCAGTGGTGCAGCTGCCCGAGGGGAGTCCTGCTTCTTCCCAGGCAAGTGGTTTCCACCCCATGAGCTCAGGTGCTGCACACCAAGGAGGGGACAGCAGGGCACTGCAGGCACTGCTCCCAGCAGCTGCCAGTCTCCTTGCCTGCCTGCTGGGACAGGGGAGGAGCACATTGCCCCACGCGCCAGCCTGAGTCAGAAACACCAATGCTGGAAAGTACATTCTAAAATGGAACAGGCTCAGCTCTTCAAGACCATCTTGCCTGTGGAAAAACCTAATGATTCCTCGTGTGGACATCAGTCTAGATACCAGAGCCATGATGATCCGTAGGGAGCCATCAGGCTTGTAGGCTTCTCTGTATGTCTCATTTGGGATGAAAAGACAGATAATAGACAATCATGTTGATTAGCCAGAGGGAGTGACTTACAGTTTTGTTTACTGTGTGCTTTGCACACCTAAGCAACAGAACAAATTCAGATATATTCCTGAGTGGCCTATATAATCAAAAATATCTATATCTAGGCCCTAAAACAGAGTGAGGATTTGTCTGCCTTTTAAAAGTCAAGGTGTCCAAGCACATAATATAGAAGGAAAGAAAACTTAGTATTTCCCTCTAGAGGTCTTTTAACGAAAGAATGTGTCACAATGATGTACAGCAGGTAGAAAGCAAATTTGATAAAATAAAAATGTAGAATAAATATTATTTTTAAGGACACTGTCCCACAATATTTTTGGTTATGATACAGAGGCATATCTTTGATTTGCACAATAAGACCCTTTCCAGAAATACTGTATTAGTCGTAAAATGTCATGTTGTAAAGCAGAATCATCCATCAAAATGCAAAACACCCAGGTTTCTTATTTTGGGACAGATAGAGTTCACCAAAGATATGAGGTCAGGTGAAAAGAAGGAAAATTTTCTGTATTTTTCAGCCACCAGGATTGTGAGAAAAATCCTTTCTGAATTCTTCCCATTTATGTGCCTGTGATGTACCTGTGCAGCTCGAGGTTCCTCGCACACAGAAAGCAGGATGCATTAATCATGAGGAACAGAGGCCCTGGAGCTGCAGTGTGCCACTCCACTTGAAAAGCCTCTAAAATATGCTAGTGCCAGATCTGCCTGGGCTGAAAATTGTGTACTGCTCACAATGATGCCTCTGAAAAGAGTAAAATTAAATGTATGCTCTCAGAAAATTTGCTGTACATCTACTCCCAATTTCTTTCCATTTCTGCCCTACCAAAGGCTTGCAATTTCCACCTCTGTCTTAAGCATGCTCCTTCTGTATCTTTCATCAGACCCACAGAGCTCCCTCCTGCCTTTCTCATGAAAGTTCACCTCAATGAAATCACCGAGGTAAATAAGGCGAGCAAGATTTTCCCACTACCTCACAGGGAATTCAGCTGCCCAGGCTTCATTTTCTGTAATGTATGGCTTTTGTTCCTGGCCTCCTCCACACAGCTATGCACCTAGGCACGATGGTAATCTGGCTTTCTCCCCATGTACACCTGGCAGATGGTGGTGTGTATCAGCTCTGACGGCAAGCACTAAGCAATGCAGCCTGCTCATTGTCATACTGGAGCAAGAACAGCCTCGGCCACGTTCCCAAGCACTTACTCTTTGTCTGGAGTTCCTCAGATATTTCAGTGCCAGCCATACATCACAACTTTAAGGGCTGAGGTGACAATTCAAAATATGAAAATCATTGCAGAGTAAATGAAGCAAATGATCGTTTTTGACAAATACACATGAGTGTGGCACTCAGAAATCTGGCTTGAATGTCTCTAAATAATTAAATTTATCTACCTCAGTAACTACATTTGAATTGCAAATTAATTCTCCACCTCAGCCCTGCCGCACGTGTGCATCTCTACTGGTACCTGAGCTCCCACAGCCAGCTAGCTCTGAGTGCAGGAGCCCCTTTGGGCAGATGCATTTCAGTGCAGAGAGCACCCAAGGATCAGGACACTTGGCTTTGCTGCACAAGGTTTTGTTGTCACCCTCCCTGCACCTCCTTTTGGTGCTTTTTAGTGGACACTGTGCTGTGCAGAACATCCACAGCCCAGGAACAGTGCCACGCACAGAGCTGCTGAGGCAGGGCTGTGCTCCTGCAAACCTGGCTTAGTTCCATCTCATGTGTTGTGGTGTCTTTCAACTGCATAAACCATCCTCTCTATCACACTCCTGTCCTTTTTACACAGAATAGACAGGGGCATCACTGCTCTCCTGATATTCCCCACTGCGGGAATGACAAAATACATTTTTAACTCCCTATATTGTTTCCATCTTTGTTCAGTTCTCCATGCCACCCTTGTTACAAGTTATTCAAATCCCCTTGTAAGACAGAATTATCCATCTCCCTAACACTTCTCAGCATATGAGCATTTTCCCAAGAACAATGACTTTGTTCTCCCAAACATCCTGTGAGATGAGGAAACTTCCTTACATCCATTTTACAAATAGAGGCTTGAGGCACAGAGATATTAATGTCAACAGGGCTAACTCACTTGAAGCGTTTGCAGTTTGACTTTCTTAGGGAACTGGGCATTTTATTGCACTACATTTCTCCACAGCAAACCAGAGTTTCCTGGTCTCCATTGGAAATTCCTTCATTTCAACAATTCAAACTGAAGGGCTCAGATAAGAAGTCCAGAAATTGAAGAACACACAGGCATCACCTGTGAGAAATGTCAGTGAAGTGATATGATTTAAATCCCCATGGAATTCTGGCACATCAGGAAGAAAATAAGGCTGTCCAGGGCAGTATTTAACAGCCCATCCCAGGAGACTTCTTCTTGTTCCATCTTATTCACTGCACAGATTCCCAGTTCCTGCACCAAATAATGCAGAGGTCCTGGAGGCCACAGTTTCTCCCCACAGCTGTGACACATCCCCCAGCCCATGTACCCCAAACTATTTACAACTCTGTGGAAAACCCTGTGTGAAGTGTGAGCAAGTAACCCAAAATTGCACTTGTTACCATTCAGGATTGTAAAGTCAGCTTTGCACAGGCAACTTGAAAACCATTTTTTTTTCTTAGTTCCGTATCTCCCTCTGGTGCTGTAAGAAAACACTTAGGACAAGTGAAGAAGGGGCTAGGAAGTTCCCAGATTTCATGCTTGCAGCCCTGAAGTGACTCTGAGGTAGGAATAATCCTCTGCATAGGTGTCACAAAGATGCCAATGGCAAAGAGCCACTCTGGTTCCTAAGCAAAAGGAACTACACTACACAATGGCAGTAAGTGGGTTTTTGCCCTTGCATCCTGAGCTATTCTATTCCTCAGGCCAGGTTCAACCCTCCTGGCATCTTTTGACTCTTGATACCTCAGGTTCTGTTCCACCTGAGCCCTGTCTTTATCCCACAGGGCTCAGTCCTGCCTCCTGCTTCCTCATCCCTACTCTTTCCTTTCCCATTTCCATGCCCCTCTCCAGCACAGACACACACACATAATGAGCACTCTGCACACAGAATGAAATCAGACAGCAGAAACTTCAGTCTTTCAGGGGCATTTTCACAGTGAGAGTAAGGGACAGATCCTGACACCAGCCCAGCTCCTCACCCAGCTTTCCATGCCTGCCCTAAAGCTCTACCTGAGCACGGCTGTCCCCTCTTTCTTACAAGCAGGCAAATTGATTCAGAGAATAGAAATTGTGCACACGTTTTGGCAGTGAAAGTTTTATATAACTCTTAGATTTTAGCAAAGTTATGAAACATAGAAAAACAATTATAAATATTGTTGTATTCTAGAGTGAGTCTTGATTACCTGGATGCATTATTTAAGGAAAGCTTTTACAAACAGAAAGAATATGCATGTAATCTCTGGATAACGAGACAACCTCAGGTGACAAAGAAGTAAGTAAATGACCACAGTACTCAGAGTAATTCTCTATTCAGCTGGCCAGTTCTCCACTAGTCATGGATTAAGAGGTTAACTCTCTCTATTGTGTCCATTCTCTGTATCTGAAAGCAAACCCAAAAGCTTTTTAGCAGCACTTCCAATTTATCCCTTCCACTAACATGCAGCATCCTCTTAAAAATCTTTTCATCTCTCTACAGTACTAAATTACATGGTCCTAATCCCAACTGAATCAGATGATTGTGCCCGTCTGTACTGTGGAGGCACTTGCAAACAGCTTCACTCAACATAAGCAGCATCTGCTCTGCAAACATCATACCTATCCACACCTAAAAGTGGCTTTGGCTGACTGACAAGCATTACTCTTGTAACATTAGCTCAGCTGTATAGTATTTATTTCTATAATCTATTTAATAGGTATGTGTCTATTTATTATTATTGATAAATAACAGAATAGAAAAATACAATGTAATGATAAATTACATAATGGTTTCATTTATTTGTTTGTTTATTTTTATAATGAATTTATAATCTGTTAGCCCAGCCACATCTCTAGGTGTAGATAGAAGTATGGGACAGCTATAGGCTATCTGGAGTCATCTGCCATATTCACTGGCTACAGAGATCATAGATAGCCTTGGGGAGGGGAGGAGGTTCATGTGAGTGGGCTCCATATATTTTTAGGAGTTTTCTCAAATCTATCAAATGAAGAAAGGATGTTATACTGATTCCAAGTGACTCCATCTCTGCAGCGGGATACAAGATGCTGGGTAGTCATAGTGCCTGCTCACAGTTCAGTGTCTTACACCAGCCGGGTTGCAGCATCACCTTTCAAACACAGACAGGCCTGGTTTTCCATGACACATTCAGCTTGCCTAAGCCTGAGATCTAGGACCAGAAGCCAGCCTGGCCAGGCTCTCAACCTGCCTCGCTGCTGTGACAAGCTCACCAGCGACCACCTGGCTTAAGACCATGGTGCTCTGTCTGGACCCCTCACACCTGTAGCTTCAGGTTGCTTCCAGGAGGACAGGGGTAACTTTGGAACATGGTTCAAGCTGGGCAGATGTTCATTTGCAAAGTAATGTACAAGAGGTTTAAGGAGCTGCTGTCTCAGCAGGGTGCCGCAGCCTCCACTGAAAGAGCTCAAACCTGTTAAACATCTCTGAGCTCGTTCCAGCACCAGTGCCAGTGCCCTGGGCTGGGTCACACTGGCAGTCAGTGCCCCAGCACTACAGGCACAGCTTTAAAGGACCAATTTCAAACTCCCTGCATGTCACCAGCAGAACTGATCCAACAGAAGCTTGAAGGCTTCACCATCCAGCCAAGAACCACAGGCTTGGATTGAAAATCTTGGGAAAGAATGTGGGGTCTGCAGCCTGTTCTGGGATTCAGGGGGAAATTGCAGAGTATATTTCCCTGAATGATTAATGTAGCAGCCACAGAGCTAATCAGTAATAGAAATAATGACACATGGTCTGTGTGTGCTGCATTGCTGTGCTTGCTTACTTACATGGACCTGGCCAGGCCTGGCTCTGCCACTTCCTGAGCACGGCAGGGAGGAAGACTTTGTCACAACTGTGGTAGCAGAGCCCAAGGCAAGCCATGGCTGCAGGAGGATGTCCCCAGGTACCCTGGCTGGGCACATGAGGTTCTGGTTTGCAGACAACCTCCCACAGCTCCAACCATGGGGCAGGGGCAAGAGCAGGCTGGAGCTGCTGGTGTTCTCCTGAGGTTCATGACTGCCTGTCTGTCTTGGAAACATCTCAACAGCCCTGCACTTGCAGAAGTCACTGGGGGTGGGAACTACATGATCTTTAAGATCCTTTCCAGCCCAAGCCTTTCTATGAAATCCATTAAATCTCCTTCACTATATTTTAACTAGAAAGGATACTTCTTCTTTTACACTCTGTTTTTTGAGCTTTTGGAGTGCCCTTGTCCAGGCTGGTCTCTTTGACAATGAAAGCCTCCTCATAATGCAATACAGTAACATGACTTCAGACTGAGGAGCTTCAAGGAAAATGCCAAAAGCTGCAGTAGAGCTTTCAGAGCCAGCAGCACCAGGAAGGGATCACAGGTAGACTCTTGGCATGCTGCTTACCCAGGGACACCCTCTTCTCTGGCTGTCAGAGCCTTCATTTTTCTTCCATTTCCACTCCACCATTTCACATCAAAGTGACAGGTGTGAGACCACAGATCTCAGTTAATGTCTGTTAACTGCTTGGATGGAATTTGACAGAATACAAAATGCTATTACTACGTGCACAAAAATAACGAAAGTATGAAGTGCACATATATATATATATATATATAAAAATTATGTAATTGTATGTATGTATGTATGTATGTATGTATGCATAATGTTTTTTCTCAAGAAGCCAGTGAAAAGTTATAGGCTTTTATCCTCTTCTGAGATACTTTCTGATTTTTTATAGCCTTGACAATTATTCCGCTGCTTGTTATATGAAACACTAGAGTGTCTCATATGTAAGCAATACCCTTCCAGAAATAATTATCCTTTTGACATAACGTTATATACATGCTTCTTTGTTTAGGCATCCTACAGATTAATAAAATCAAGAGCCAGATGCCTAGAGACAAATTAGCTATTTCCTGTCAATAAAGTATGGTGCAGCACTCTTAATTTATAAGAAACACTGGTGCCATGAAATGCTTTGGGCTGGAAGTGGAAGCACCATTGCTATTACAGCCCTAGAGCCACACATCATTGGTCCATAAATACAGAAGAATTTGTCTAAACAAGAGCCACGAACAACATAAGATGGTTCTGCACCAAAAAGATCCATTTGACTTTGAATTTGCTTAGTCACTCTCCAATTCATTTTCCATCTACAGGATTCTCTATATTCACTTATAAAACCAGATTGTTTTTTGGAGGTTTGAATAATGACAGTGCTCTGCAGCTGTTTGGCACTGCTTCTGAAATGGCATTCGTGACAGAGAAGATGCCTCTGACAAGACCAAGTGATCACAGAATCATACAATTGTTAAGGTTGGAAAAGACTTCTAAGATGATTAAGTCCACATCTAATCAACCACACTGTTGTTAATAGCTTGAGAGAAGAAATATTCTGAAAAAGCTAAAAAAACCCCACCCCCTCCTATCATCCTACATTTTTTGTGTATATTTCTAACTCATCCAAGGATTGTTTTCTTATCTGGACTTTGCTTAAAACACTTTGGTGCTCCAGCCTAGTTTGGAACAAATCAGTGAGACTTCTTTGAAACTAGCACAGTTAATTTTGAAAGACCTGTTGCCATGCCGTAGTTAGGCTGCATTATGTTTTATCACATTGTTTAACACACAAAACACTGATTTGAGGTATCACCCTCAAATGTTTACCACATACTCTCTTTTTTAAAACTTGACATTTGCAAGGTTTGTCAAGACAGATAATAATTCTAATTCTAATGCTAAGTAATTAAGAATTAGTCCCCAAAAACCCGTGTTTTGAGTTCTGTGATTTATTCAAGACCTTCTACATTGATGAGGTCAAAACAGAGAAAGTGAAAACATACTGAACATTTCATGACTTCTCAGTGGTTCTGGCTTCATTTTACTCTCAAAATTCAGACTTTCAGCAGTGAACTAGCATAAAGCAAAATTTCTGACAGTTTCTCGAGTTCTTCAATGCTGTTTGAAAAGCCATCTTAACCATCTCAAGCGATAAGTTTGTTGGGAACAGTTCACACAGGACCCTCTCTCTAAGGCTCCCAGCCTCCACCAAGGAGACAGAAATAACCTCTGCTGGGCTTTCTTCTTTAATATAAAAAAATATAGGGGGAGAGGAGGGCATTCACTAATGATTTGTTAAGACAAGGTGGAAGTCTTGAACTGGCTAACTTTAATGGAAACAAAGAAATCTGTTCCTCAGCCAAAGCTTATGACTCTCACTGCCCAGCCCACTTCCACTTCCCTTTGATTTATAGCAAACTGATCCATTCCTTGAAACAGATGGGGATTTTGCACTCCCCTCACGAAAAAACTAAACAACAATACCAGCCAATAAAAACAAACAAAAAAATCCTCTTTCTTAAACAATAGTGACCTTTTCTCAAGAAAATAACAATTTTGATAAAAGTTTATTGTTTCCCCCAGACTTCTGGTGACCAGGAAGGAAAAGGTCAAGTTCCCACTAAAGCATTTTTCATCTGGGCAATTTTGAGAGGACAGAGAGCTCGGCATGCTGAAGGTGAAGCCCCAAAGGTGACCCTTGTCAGACTGAGCACTGGCTGACACCAGTGATGTAGCCCCAGCCCCCTGGCACCAGTGCCCACTGCCACTCCCCCGGGCTGCCTTCCCTCCTGCCACAATGCAGAGCAAACCCACCAAAACACAACCTTGCCCATGCCACCCTGGCAGAAACCTCAGAGAGCAGGACAGACTCTAACAAAGCAAAAGACCCTTTTTTTTTTTTTTTACACAAAGCAGAAAGTTCTGCTCTGCACTCTGTGCCTCTATGAGGAAAATTGGATGTTGGGCAAAAAAGAAATCTCAAATCTTTTCCATCTATCTGAGTAAGTGACAGTTGTGATTAGATGCACACACTTGGGAAATTACAGCATGTGGCAAGGACATGGTATCTTCATCATTTCAAAAATTGTTGTGGTCCCAGAAGGGACCCCTGAGACACTCCAGTAGAGCCCATCCTTCTCCCAGTTCTGCTCCGTGTGCCCCCTTTACCCCTCCCCACTGGGATCCCTTGCCCACCTCCCCACTCCGATGCAGAGCATTCCTTTGTCTTGCAATGGAAGCAGCAACAGCAGGAGGCTTCACAGCTCACTGCCCTCAGCCCTGCAGCCTGCAACACGAGGAAGAAAAGCAGGGACAAAGATTAGAGTGACTTTGATGGAGCAGGGGAAGGTGGATTTTAAATTGCAGCAGAATACGGATTAGAAGCATTTGAACTTGGTTTGGCACAGAAACTGTGCCTCTGCAAAGATGTCTATTGCCTCTGCAAAGCTACATTTGGCCAACCTGCTTGTAGCTTCTGGTAAGGTTTATTTATAGGCCACTCTTTCATTTTTGTTCATGCACAATTAGGAAACGTGGAGAACTAAATAATTTGCAGCAAATGGAATTTGAACCAAAAGGGAAAATGCCTCCTTATGTCCCATGGAAAGTGAGTTCCTGTTGTCTACTGCAGGAATATTCTGTTCAACACCTCTGGATCATGCATGAGTTGCAAACTGATGTGCTTTGGCTTATAGGGGAGCCCTCTCTGCTCTTTTACATCTGTCTTCTCGGGTTCCAAGAGGAAGGAAGAAGCTCAGGACCGAATTTTAGAAAATAACTTCAATTTGTGTGTGCAAACATCCTCACTAGAGAACCTACTCACACCAGTCAAATCTCAGTATACTTATTCAACCCAACAGGTTGATTTCAAAAGCCCAGGATACAAGATACAAATGGAAAAAAATCTGTGTATTTGTTGTGTGTTTTCACAGTCTTCAGCTTACTTTCAATTAAACTTTCCATTTTTGGAATATTACAATAGGGTTTTAATTCAACAGCATTTCCAGAAAAAGATTTATACCTCATACTTCCATATTTATCGTGTCAAAGGGTAGAAACAAATGAGCGTTGTCACATTCTGACACTGAATAAAATGTCATGAAAGTCAAATGACACACTTAGAATTTACAATTTTTTATTCCAGGAGAGAGAGAAACTGTTAAATATATTTAAGAAAAAAAGTAAAGCAATCAAAACAATGAAATAGAGGATCTTTCTTGCTTTATTACTTCTAGAATGCCAACCTCCTCTTTTTAACAGCCAGGCAGACAAAGACCTGTCATCCAGTATCTTCACAAATTACAGTCCAACCTGTAAATACAAACAGAGCTCTTGATACGATCTCCAGGCATTTCTATTTTCTATTTAATACTGTTTCATGCATTCATGTGCTAATAAAGGTTAAACTAGGTGATCCTTCAAGCAGCCCTCTACACTTTATCTGCCAGAGCTATAAAAGCCAAAGAAAATTGGTGCATTTATATTGTGAAAAGAGAAAGACTCCAAGCATTGTAATGAAGTAGGGTATTTCTTCTCTTGTATCATTTCAGCAGCAGTTGTTTACAACAAAAACATTTAGTCAGAACTGGATTTTTATGAGAAATCCTCATGTGTTACTAATCTTCTGCTGACATCAGACTGATTCTCCTGGATCTTTCATTTGCTTCTGGTGAATCACCCTGCTCATAAAACAAATTGCCTTGTCCTGACTTGGATTTCCATGTTGATTTTCAGTGTGGCTTCAGGTATACGCAGCAGTTTACCCTTGAGAAAATTCAGCATAGTCATGCTAGCACAGTCTTCATCCCAAAATAACACACAACACCATTGTACAATGAACAAAACAAAATTTTAAAATTGGAGGAATTCATTCTAAAACACTTCCAGTATAGAACAGCCTTTTTACCTCAGACTCCAAAACCAGAACCAGATGCACAATTAAGTACAAGATGGCCCACATAACCACAGATGAGAAGCAGACAAAAGCGTTTATCAAAAGATCTTCTTATTCCCTTTGACTTCCCAGCCTTGTCTTCAGCCTTCCTAAGGTATCAGTTTCTCCTCCTCCATACAGCAAATACACAAGTCCCTTTTTAACCCTCTCAGTAGTCTGAAATACATACAAAAAACCCCTTTGTGGAGCCCCACAAAGAACCTTTAGGTAAAATAAGCAGCTGACTAAAATGACCTTTTTAGATCTCCACATCCTTAAAAAGATAAGAGCACTGTCCTGAACATGAATGGTTGGTTTGGCTGAGAACTGGCAGATATGGATTACAAGATGAGGAAAAGGTGTAATGAAAACCATTGTAATACAGAAAAAAAAATGCTCAGATTGCCCTATGAAGAAAGCCAAAGAACATGGATAGAGAGGCTGTGTTTAGCAAAAGTGCTTCCACGGTTTCACTGAATAGCTGAGATAAACATGAACGAGCAAATCTTGATGCATCCACTCATCAGGCTAGAGAACGAATTACCATTAGAGAATAAATGGCATTCTCCTTTGGGCAGAGTTGATAAACAGCAACCTAGAGGGAAGGAAAAAAAAACCAAGAATGTCCCTTGCAAAGGAAAACCCCACGTGTTACTATAATGTTTCATGATCACACAGGATGAGCCAACACCAATTAAAGGCCAAACTCTGCTCTGAAAGTACAAGCTCATCTCCCATTTACAGCAGCAATGATGGAAGAGGCAAATTTTGGCCATGACCTTCTCTTTTATTAACATCCTAGGTGCCAGAAGGCAGATTTACAAAGGCATTTTTTGAGCTAAAATTGCATATGGGCCCGTTGACACAAATACAGGGATTTGCAGAAAATCCTCACAGGATGCCTGAAGTGGCTTTTTAAATTTTTAATCACAAACAAATGAGTCATGTTAGAAAGAGTACACAGAAAGAGAACTACTACCATCACCATCAGCACTGATTGTTTTAAAAAACCTAAATTAGGTTGCCAATTCTAGCACTTGAAGTTTCTTTTCTCTGTTATTTGTATGCACACACACAGTCTGACAAAGCACCCCCAAAATTATAACATAGATTAAAAAAAATAAAAAAGTATGCAAATTTTTAGGAATACCCACTATGGTGCAGTAAAATTCCTTCATTATTTTCCCATCTTTTCATTTTAATCTGATAAATGCACACATTAAGCCCTTCTCTCAATAATTTTTTTATACTCAAGTGGAATCTGATTTTTTCCAACACAGGTATTCTGAACTACTTCCTTCCTTTTCCAAAGGCATTTATTGACTTAAGCCGCTTTTTTGCATTTGAAATGGAGTGATTGAAATTGGAATTGAACAAAACATTTAATTTCCTTAAATCAAAAGATTCTTAGCACTTTCCAGATATGCTTTAATTGTTTTGGGAGAACAACATAGCTTTCCTTACTAACTCAGACCGAGTCTAGTAATTTCCCTCTATGGCAGGCTAGTCAGTGCTTCTTCAGCCTAAATAAAAGCTCATCTTTTAAAATATTGAGTTATGCTCTTTGAAAAAAGTGCTTTGTCACATCATGTTGCTTTTTGTGGGGTTTTTTTTCTGAAATGTCTTCCTTGAATTTTTTTTTACATAAGTTGGTAAAATGTAGATTATCTGAGTGTCTACAATTGTTTGCATCATCCTTCTCCACTTACTGTAATCTACAGACCTCAAGATTCTGGATATGACAGCAGTGAACCATCAAAGGCACTTACCAAAGAAACAAACATCAGGGTTACAGCAAGATCTTGAATTCATGTGCTAGAGGGTGTCTGCATTTCACAGTTATTTTTCTTTGTTTTGAGGTGGTGCCTACAGTTCTCAACAGCAAACTGATCACTCCTAGGTATCAGGTGATGTGTAATGAAAACTGAAAGGGAAGATGAGAATAATAACTTGTGGACTAGTCTTTTTTCCCCAGCTGTCTTTTATGCCTTCACCCATGCCTTCCTTTCTGTTCCCAAGTTAATGTTTTAATTTTGACCAAGCTCGTGCTGAAATTGAACACAAAGCTATTTAAAATACTTAGGGTCCAACCTAATTCCTATTCAAGTAGATGGAAAGAAAGATGGATTTTATTTCTTTATTTCAGACTACAAAATATTCCTGTATTTCTCCTAAGACAAAGGCTAGTGCAGGACATCAAACCACTACATTCCGTCACGTCAGAAGCATTTCCTACACGTGTCTTAACAGCGTGAGATACAGATGAAAACAAAAGCCTTTTTCCCAAGCAACAACACCACACAAGTCCCGTCCAAAGCTCCTCCTCCTCACTCCTTCCTGGCCCAGGGCAATTGCTCAAAGTCCTGTCCACATTTTTTTCAATTTACTTTCCTTATATATACTGCCTAATTTGTACTGGCAATGAAGCCAGCCAAGTCATTCCTTTTTGTTTTGAGAAGAACAAGGTGGATATTTTTTTGTACATCATTTCTATATACTGTATATGTATATGTAATATATATGTATATATGTATGTATTATTTTACATATTTTATATGTATATTGTATTCACAGTCCTAGAGATGAACTGAAAAATCTACTGTAAGAACTGAGCAGCAATTCTTAAACAAACTTGCTTGGTTTTATTGCTGGTGCTTTATTTTTCCTTTCTTTCTCCTCTTTTGCTGTCTGTGTCACCAGTACCAACCATTTTCACTCTTAATATCACACTGTAATTCAAGAAATTTCTTTTTCTATGGTTTAAAAAACTATTTTAATGACCTTCACTAATTCATATACATCTTTAAGTCTTTGTGCTACAGCTATTGAAGCAAGTAAGAGTCTCAAAATATCTGTGAAAAGTGCTTATTGAAAATTTTACATCTAAAAAGACTAGCTAAGAAATCTTTTCACAGACTTTCATTCCATGAAGCAGCCATGATCTTCCTCCAAAACCAGACAGACCACAAAAAAAGCCACTTAGAGGAAAATGAAAAAAACTCGTAATATAGAAAACACTACCCTGAAGCAGAGTTCACATCTCAACAAAGAAGAAACTCAAGGACTGCGTAACATCTGCTAGGATGTTTGCTGTAGATATTGATGTAAAAATGTACATCTCCGGTGAGATGAAGGAAGGTAGTGCAGAGCTCAAGAGAAAAACAGGGCAGCACTGGAATCCTTTGCTTGAAGCACAGAATCATCATATCATCATTAAGGCTGGAAAAGACCTCTGAGAGCATCAAGGCCAACCATCTAACTGTATGGCACAGGAGAGGTGTCCTTTAAGATACAACAGCTGTTTGTGTTCTCTGGCATGAAAAATATTACCCTGTCTCATGCCATGAGGTTGTAAAGCACATATCCCTACATGTGAAGAGTAATGTGGAGCCAGACTCATGTGAAGCAGGAGCAAGAAGCCCACAGGACAAGTATTTCTCCACCATGGCCTCTCTGCACCACCAGAACAGCTTCTGCTGGCTCCCAACCCAAAAGACTGAACCCAGGAAAGGGATTGAAGAGGTGGGAGGCAGGACCATGAAGAAGCTTGGCTTCCAGAGCAAACCAAGCATTAAGGGAGAGCAGGGACAGGAGAGAAGGGAGGCCTGAGTCCTCACCTCCTTTGCTATCCCTGTGTGCACACAGAAGGAAATTCAGCATTCACATCTGCCTGCAGCACAGTATTCCCTAGGCTCCCACTGCAACACAGCAGCTTTGCTCTGCCCTTTGCACAGCTCTGCAAAGCCTCATCCGAAACAGTTAAGTATAAGAAAGTGTAATTTTAAGTTCTCTCTGCAACTCACACAGAGCTATTTTAAAAGGAGGAACATTACCCATATTAGAAATGTTACATGAGTAAACGAGGAATATGAATGAGTGAGAGCTATTCATCTCAATGAGCACTTCTCTCCTGGAGAGTGTTACAAAGCCACAGGATGTCCCCAAGTTTCAGAATTTGCATTCCCACCTTCGAGTTAGATAAAAATCTTGCAAAAGCGTATGTATCTAGATAGCTCCTTAATGACCCTGCCTCTCAGGGGAATTTCGTGCATTGCATATTCAGGAGAAAGACGGCAATAGGCTGTTCCAATAATAATTGCTATTTATACAGCCATTTTCTCCTGCAAACAAAGCTTTACTGGGCACCTACTATCAACCCTCTGAACGAGGGAAAGCCGAAGATCTTCCAAAGATGTAGATGGGAAGCAGTGGGGTAGCAATCAAAACCATTTTCATTGTCTAAGGCTGTGTCTACTTTGCAATTAAAAAATGTATGTGGAGATAAATGCTTAGTGCTGAGGACCTAATGCCATGTTATTTTAAAAAACAGGGAGGGTGAGAGTGGGAATGTACTTCAGGGATGGTCTAGTCTGATCTGATGTGCTGGATTAGCAGTGGGAGCACTGGTCTCCACCCAGGAGGAGCTGAGTTCATGAGCTGAGACCACTCAGTACCACAAACCACATGACCTTAGTGCCGCCAACTGGAAGAGCTGTTTCAAAATATATTTCAGATTTGAATAAAACCCCTAATGTAAATGCACACTTCTTCATCCTGTTCTTCAATACCTCTGAAAACACTGAAATAAGTCATGCAAAAAGGCACAACTCAAGGAGAAGAAAGACTGCAGAGTCACTTCTCTTCTGCCCAAGCTTCTATGCCTTTCATGTTGCTTTGATAATAAAGGAAGCGAAAGTCTAAAGCAGAACTATTCAACTAAACTCCATTGCCTGGTTCTGAAAAAAGAAATTTCAAGCTTTTCTACCTTACCTATTATGCTATTCTAAGACAGAAAGATTTCTATAATTTTAAAGGTTTGTTGGGGTTTTTTTTCCCCTGCATTAATGAGATTTTTTTTCCTCTGAGAATTTAGCACTTTTCTCACAATTACCATTCCACCTCCAGTTTCTTTAACACACCTGTTTCTGCACAGCAGACAAGAATGAGCTGCTTTTGTTAGGTAGTGTCTTCCCAGTAGATGCTGCCACTGCAGTGCTGAGCACCTCTCAGCAACACCAAACTCTTCATTATGAACTTTCAGCGTCAAAGTTGCACGTTGATTTTGCTGCACCAGAATTCCATTCAGCAGAATTGATTGCTGGACCAGAAGCATCCTTCCTGCAGCATTAACAGGGATACCCCTGTGCCAGTGCAGGAACTGTAATGAAAGCAGGCAGAACTGCAGCCTCTCTCTTTCTCCCAGGTTGTTTGAGAGGGTAGGTGCTTAATTTAGCATATTTCTTAAACTGGAAACTGTTTTTAAGAAAAGAAAAGAAAAACACACACACAAAATCCTGACTACTCTTTCTTCAGTTCTGATGCTCACAGAAACACCATTTTTTTCAGGTACAGGGAAGGTAAATGACAGCTTTAAACCACAGTGATTTGTTTCAGCCAAATATATTTGCTTTTTTTCTCGAAACTTCTCTCCTGCCCTTCCACATGCCCAGATTGGAGAACAGGCAGTGGGTACAGAAACTCCTCCCTACCAGGAAGCCAAACCACAAGCAGACACCTCCAGGGGCAAGCACAGGGCAGGGAACAAGCCCAGTGAAAGCTGGTTATAAACCAGAGCCACATCAAGGGGCCCTGCAACCACCCCCATTCCCCCTGGGGCTGCCCACTCATATGGGCAGCCAGCAGCTCCTCCGTGGCTCTTCCCTTTCCGAAGATACTGTGGCCCCAACCTCAACCACTGCTTTGGTGTGGGCAGCTCTTTCCTCCTGGGCTGGGGACATAGAGATCACTTCTGGCTTTGAAGTTAAACCACTTATCTAACAGGTCTCTCAAGATCTGGGCATCATCGCAAGATGCCCAAATCACCAAAATTTTCACACCCAGCTGGGTTAGAAAGTTAGGTGGAGAGCAGAGTAGCATTTTCATCTGGGAGCCCAAGGAAGGGACACATTTGGCCCCACTGTGAAAGCAGCAAAGGATTTGCCTTGCCCCGTAACCAGAGCTTTCTGTGATGCCAGCCTGAGCTTTGTGAAGGAGTGGGGAACATCTCCACTGCCTTCACATGATCCCACCTCAAGATTTCAGATCTAACTTCACTATGCTTTAAAAAAAAGTATCTGTTGTATAGGATTGGTCTGTTTCTGCTCCCTGGTGATGTGCATGACAGCAACACAGCAAAAATATAGCACATGTCTTTAATTTAGTCCCTGTAAAGCTTTCCTGTTACTGCTTAATGCAATCACTTCCTGAGTAATCTGAACTGTGCCCACAAAATGAGCATAAATTGGCATCGAGGCTAGGACAATGCAAGTGGTGGTGTGAATTCCCAACCATCTATTGTAATTCTGTATTCATTGGAGAGGTTTCTCTCCCGGTAAATTTTAGAAGCTCTTTACACAAATGACTGCTTTCCTTTGATGTGGAGGAACAGGGAAAGTCTTTTTAGCACTAGAATTACACAAAATATACTATGGATATATGTACACAAGCAGAACTGAACAAACAGTATTTATAGAAATCCTGGACTCATTTGCTTTGGTGGATAAATACTGGTTTTAGGTAAAGTCCATTTACAAAATTGCATGACACATCCATATATATATATATATATATACACACACACACATCCTTTCAGTACAGAAAATTCCCTTTAAAAGTATTTAGAACTACACTGTGCATTAACTACAAAATAAGCCACATGCAGTCTTGCAGAAGACAAACAGTGAAGGGGGACTGATTTGCATTATTCCAGAGCGAGGTGAGGCAGGTGGCACGGGAGCCCTGCCCTCCTGTTCCCTCCATTGTCTCCGGGGAAGGGAGGGAGCTGGTGATGTTGGGAAGGCTGCACGGCCGTGCTCCTGCTCTCCCTCTTCCTCTCGCCCTCTCCAATCTTTTCCTCCTCACACTGCTGCAGAGATTTCCAAATGAAGAAGCTGTTTCCATGACACCAAACCCTTAATTTGAAGCATACATATAAACAGCCTATGATTGTGATCACGATGCACCATTTCTTATTTATTTTTTTCCTTTCTTTTGTTCTGCTTTGGACAGAGACAGGCAGTTCTTATGAAATACAACATAAAAATCACTAGTTGTAAACAGCAAGCAGTTTCACCTTTAGCGTTTTACAAATATCTTGATTTTGTTCTCTATTAAATTTCTTGTCATGTTTAATAAACCTAAGAAGCAGACTAGTTGACAAATCAGAGTGCTTTGTGTTTACACTTTGTACTTGTAGCCAGACACATCTCTGTGGTGCTTTGTTCTTTTGGTGAGGACTTCGTTTAGTGCATCCTTTCCCCTCACTATTTAGTTTCCTCAAAAAGTATTTTTTAGTCACTCACTTCCCCAGAACAGCGTTTTCCAGCCTTCTATTATGGCAAATTTACAATAAGAAACTACAAGTGTAAGTATTCTTTCTTTTTAAATTTATCTAAATTTTTATCTATTTAGCTAAAAGATAAATAAAGGAACATTCTTCTTTCATTAAAAAAAACCTGTAAGAAAATATGTGCCACATTAAGAAAGACATAATCTTAAACTTATATTGAACAGGACTACCATCAGTGAAACACACTCCATAAGCAACCATTTTATTTTTTAATTACTTAATTGTGCATTGTTAATCACAAGATCAAGATTTATTTGTCCTTCTAAAGAGAAACCTTAGTCAAAATATTCTCCAGTTAAAACACTGTAAATTTGTTTGATTCCCGGCAAACTGGAATCAGAAAGTGAAGATGGCGGGACGATGAAGGTTTTGTGCATCCACAGCATCCCCTCTCTCACCCAATTCCTGCTACCAATGAAAGCAGTGACAGAAGCAGAACGTAATAGCAGTTAAGTATTATTCATATCCTTAGCTTTATTAACAAATCTGAGACACCTACAGCGTGTACACCCACACACCTGCCAAGCCAACAGCAGCGAAAGCAGGCATTTGCTGAGTGCCTTATTTCCCATGGCTCCACACCTGCCAAGCAGCTGCCCAGGGGTGCCCTCAGCTCCCTTCTCAAACAAAGCAGCTCCTGCCCCACTGCTACAGGTAGGAATTACAGATAGGTAGGAATTACAGGTAGGAATTACGTCGTAGCTGCAGTTCCCATGCCATTCCCTGAGGGTGCAAGGGGATGCAGGGAACGCGACAAGGTGGCACATTTCCATCTGGCCATCACTGGTATGCTCACTGGGGAGAGCAACTTGCACCTGTGGGCCAGATGTTTCACTGTCCTGAAAGACAGGAAGCAAAAAATAGCAAGGTAAAATGTGTCAAAAATGTGAGCACATGGCTGTGCCATCCATGAAGGACATATCCACAGAGACTTGCAGGAAGTAACAAGATGAGTAAAGCCTGAAATCCCATAAATAGCAAAAAACACTCAAGATGTAGAAATGAAAAACACAAGAGCAACCAGCAAAGCCTAGAGCATGGCACCCAGATTTGAAGACTGCGAGGTGACCACAGTAGTTCATGACTGGGATACTCCCCTCTTCTGTGTGGCTGCTTCAGCCAGGCATGATCTCCCTTTCACATGAGACCACACAAGAGCTAGGCTCAAGCCTGTGCCATGCAGGTTTCCTCTGCAAACCTCAAGCAAGTTTTTCAGTCATCTGTCAGAGAGGAACAGCAGTAGAGACACGCTTCACAGGGACAGGGTGAAGACAAATACGTGGGAGCACATACGAGACTGCAGCAGCAGGTACTAAGAGGCATGAAAAACCTTGAGAGAAGCAGCAGATCTGGGGTTTGCAGCATCCCCATCCCTGCCTTACAAAAGGCCTTCCTTTCCCTCAGGAAATTCTCACAAGAAGAGCATCCAGCCTGGAGGGTGAAGCGTGATCCAAGCTCTGTTGAGGGGTCTGGACACCAAGACTTGTGCTCACAGCTTTGTCATCACTTGTGGAGAGCCCAACAGTGTCTCAAAACAATCTGGGATGTGACAATGAAATGAGATAAAGATGCATTTTAAAGTGCGCTGTAGGAGAGAGATGGGGTGCCTCTGGAAGGATGAAGTTACTTTCTCAATCACACTGACAGGGCAACACCAGAGACAAGTGATTTGAACTAAAGGAAAGGCTTTTTCAATTGTAGTGTAGGATTTATACCATTAGGATGCTGCCACTCTGCGTGTTATACTGAGAGCTATTCATGCATTTCTATCTTTTAGCTGAATTATATTTTTTCCCTTTAATAAACTTGCTTATTCAGTCTCACTATCACACCAAAGGACTAATTTGGATTTAATTTATCTCTCTGTGTGTACTTTATTTTTTCTCCTGTATCCACCAGTCTTTTTAATTCTCTGTCTTTTGTGTGAGCCTTGTAGGGCAAAGATCTGCTTCTTCTTTTGGACCTACTTCTATTTTTGGAAACCATCTACAGGGAATAAATTATGGCGATTGTGTCCAGCAGAATTAGATTGTAGTGACTGCCAGACACGAAGCAGCCACTGTCAGAGATCCCCAGAACAAGATCATCTGGCTTTGCCCTCAAGTAAGAAAGAAACAAGGAAGATGCACCACCAAAATCAGTATTATAAAAATGCCTCTATCTCTAATCTCTGAAAAAGTACATGGTGAATGCTGCCTACAGCCAGGGAATCACAGAGAGAGCCAGGCACTTGAACTTTACCACAGAAAGGATATAATAACATTAGTGACTGCTGAATTTAAAATTGAATTCTACTGAAGTTTCCATTTGAAGCTACACTTATTCTGTTGCTCAAGGCTTTGAGCGTGGGTAAAAGGGTGGGAAAAAACTTTGAATGCAATCTTCATTTTACACACTTCTGATATTTAAAATGTTTCAAAATTTTTAATGTGCTACACTTGGCCTCAGTCCATGTGGTGGCTTGTCTAATATTACTTTATGAAAAATTTGGAAATATGAAAATTATATTTTCCATATATTCAACTAAAATCTGTTTATTTATGAAGTAGGAAAAATGGTCAAATATTTTAACTTCAAATTAAGTGTGTGGCATAGACCTCCCAGAGGAAAAGAAATAGACTCCTGTGAAGGAGCTCAGTTCAGTAGCTCTAAGGTGAAGGATGCCAATGCTGACATAGCTGCCCTTTTGACTCAGACACTTGAGGTTACATCGGTGTGATGCTCTAGAGGTAAGGTGATTTAAGGAGACAGGGTGCAGGCTGAGTTTCCCTAGCTTGCTCTTAACTGCTTTAAGCACTTTTCCTCTACTGGTGCCTCTATAAATGTTTAAAGATGGCCTGTGAGGAGGGAAAGAAAGGGTGCTTGTGTCCTTATCTTGCTGCTTCTTGGTGTGTTAGAGACATCTGCAAGAGCTGGGATGTTGGCTTGTTCTACCAAGAATGCAGGTTCTGTGTCTTGTTTGAGGGGCAGTAATTGGTAACCAGAATTGAGAGAGTTCTTCTTACTCTCTGGGGTCAGGAGTTTCCACAGCTCCAAAGAAAACTGTCACCTGGCACCCAGAGCAGATCTGGGTGTCTGCAGGTATGAAAAACAGGTTGTTCTGAATATGTTTCACCTTTTTGTTTATCAGATGTAACCATGATAATGTGGATTAACATATCCATATTCATTTTCCTGTAAAAAGTATAAATTGCAGAGCTTCACAGACTTTTACTATAATGGGTTTATTTCTGTGGGCCCTCTTACCAGGTGGGTATTTCTGATTTAAGGAACTAGTATCCATTAAAAGGCACATTTTTTTTTTCAGTAACAAACCACCCTGCCAGTGTAAGAGGAAACCAGAACACTCCAAAGATTTTCTCCATGCTGACAATCATGACATACAGGTGATATGATTAATGAAGCATCAGGAGAGTAGAAGGGAATAGACATTTTGGGCACATGCCAGATCTTCCTTTAGGCTGTTGCACTGTGAGCCTGCCTTAGGGCAGTTTTATTTCTTCTCCAGCAGCACATCATCCCAGAGCAGCAGAGCTCCTCCTCTGTGCCATGCTCTGGAGGAACCCAGGGCAGAGCAGTAGCCACCTGGAATCCTCCCTGATGAGAGAAGCTGCCAATATCTGCCCAAAACCTGAAAGTTTCTAAATAGACATCAGAACAAATGGGGAGATGCATCCTTTTTTAAGTCAGGATTTACATTTTCTTGCATTCATATTGCAAATGTTTTGCTGCAACCGACCCTTTGGGTATTTCTGTGATGGATGAAATAAAAAGAGAGGATTTCAGGCAACATCTGGCTGTTGAATTCAGAGGCCTAAGCCCCATAGTCTTCAAAAGGTCAGCACCTTCCCCTGTGAATCTGTGACTGATTGCAGGTATTAACATCTCCTCATCCACATAAATTGTCTTGAGTAAGGAAGGATTTCAGAACATTAACCTCAGTAATTAGTCTCCTGTATCACCTCCTTTAAAGGACATATGCTGAGAAGGAGGCAATAAAGACATTCAAAGAAATTAATCCTTTTTCCTATACTTTTTCTTGTTTCCTCAGGCTGGCCCTAAGGAGGAGAGAAATTTCACCCTGATAGCTGGAACAGCTTCTATAGTTGAACCTTTGGACCTCTACTCTTTTCCCTCTCTTAAGGAGGAGCTGGTTTTTGTGCACTTGTGTAAAATGTTGTAGATGCTTCTCTCAAGGTCACTTGGCTGAAACAGCTCCCCAGTGTTTTCTTTCCTTATTCCAATGTGCTTTTACAATAGCTTTGTGCTTATCTGGCAAAGCAACATGTACAGCCAAGTAGCTTGGATAGCCCACCCAGCAGCCCACTGCTCATCACTGGCATTGGGAAGCCACCATGATAGCTACAGGATACCTATCACAAAGATTTTTACCTTATTTGTTACTGTCAAGATTGGTGAGTAGTTTGGATGAATGCAGCCAAGGCTGCAGAGTTCAATTCAAACTCCCCCATTTAATGACAACCCCTTACCAATCACAGGTTTCTGAATCACTTGGTTCATTCTGTCTTAATCCATCTTCTGGCCTCACATCACCCCAGCTAAAAAAGCCTGTATTGGATATGAACAACACATATGAGCAACCCACACATCTTGCCTAATACCATGATTTGCACATGGGGATAAGGAGCTGAAAGAAACGTGAGATGCAATTGATAAGATAGCAGCACCATCCCTGCACTGTGCACACAAACTTCACAAACACTCCCACTGGAAAAGGAATCCCTGAGGTGCCATCATGTGGGGAACCCACAGCTCAGGCTCTGTAAGAAAGCAGTGGGAAAACCTGCTGTCTTCTAGGAGCTGATACAGTGTCACTGTCACGGAGCTACAGAGCGAGTGAGCAGCACCAACTGTATTTTCACACTACTAAATCATATGTCTTTTTAATTTAAAAAAAAAGTTGGCTGATTAAGGCTATTTATAACTGTATTTCCTATGGGAATTTTAATAGCAAAACAGCAAATCACCAGACAGAGATACCAATAATAGTAATGCTGACAGACCTCTGACTATAGCATCCTAAACTCTGGCTTTATAGCAACCTGCTTAGAAATTTCTACACCCACAGAATTTCAGTCCTAGCTCAGCTCTTAGGACTGCTATATTCCACTTCTAAAAGCAAACCCATCAATTATCTGGATAGAGAAGGAGTGAAGGATAAACTTGAACAAGTTACATGAACATTTTAATTAAAGCACATCTTGACAAAAGATCAAGAAGAGAATAGTAAGTTAACATCCATAAAAAATGTGTTGAGACAACTCTGATATATTTTCCAGTTTTAGAAAAGGTAATTGGATGAAATGAAGGGGAAACAAATTCAATGTGATAAATGTAATAGATATTTATTGCTACAAAGTATTAGCTAGAATTACCTTCAAGCACAGGCTTGATGCTAGATATGATAATTTGATAAAAGAAACTGCCTTTCCCTTTTATATTATATCAACTTCTTTTATTATGATGTACCATAAAGGGGAGAAAAAAATCACATTATGGATTTGCTGGCCTGTGGGATAACCTTGAAATGGTGCCACTGAATTTCCACATCTTTTTTTAGACCTCCAGTATGGAACCAAAATAGTACTGAAAGTATATGGAAGATTAGAATGTGGGTAAATGCAGAGCAGGACCTTTTCTTGCCACAGAGAAAATCCCTGCGACCTCCACTCATTGGGAGTCAAGGCACAAACGAAAGTGCCTAAAGGGAGAAGAAAAAAATCTTACCCAGAGAGATAACAGAACTTTCTCTGATGCCTTTCTCTTAGCCGTGAACACTCCTTCTTGAACGGGGAAGTGTTGCTTTAAACTATCACTCCATACCTAGTGTGTGTATGTAAATGGAGGTGATATATTCATTTCACATCTGTACTGGTTCACATCTGTACCACAGGGTGTAATGAAGAACATGGCTTTTGCCTTCCCAATAATACTCACGTGCTACCTACAGTAAATTAAGCAGAGAGGGGTGGCACAGTAACTACAAATACAGAACAAATGTGGGGTTTTTTATCATTTCCATCTTCTTGTAACTATCCTTTTCTGTTTTCCTTCAAGAAACCAAACCAAACCTAAAAAGCACTTCTGCCTGAACAAGGAGTGCTACAAATAAGTGTTATAAAGAAGGAGTGTTATAAACAAGTGTTATAAAGAAGGAGTGCTATAAAGAGTTGAGAACCTCTATTTTATCTGCAAAACAGACATGCTGACATCTATGGCATTACAAAGCAAATGGATTATTTCTAGGCTGCAGGTTGTGCAGAGGTGGGACCTGTGTCTGTAAGACTGTTCCTAGCACAATAGTGTTGCTACCAAAATATTAATAACAAATTATATACATAGCCTGAAGGGTGGGATCTTTTGCTTAAACTCAAAAAACCCCGCTGAACAAGTATATGACGCCATCAGACACACTCACTCCAAATTTTTCTCACTCAGTATTGACATTTTTCTCCATTATCCATCACATCCATGAGATTTTAATATAATTATTTCAGAACATCGCTCAGCTCTTGTCTGCTCTTGGAAATACACCAAAATAGCTACAATTATTCCAAGACGGTTTATTTCAATACAAATCCCAAAGCGGACACTCTTATTCCAAAATAAGAGTTCTTATTTCCAATTTAATTTCATCTAGTTCTAAAATATCCTCCTGGGAGATTATTCTGGAATAGTTATTTTGGTACATTTCCAAATGTAGGCAAGCCCAAAGTCAGGGATTGGAGACTGGAGTTTGCTGAAGAGAAAACTGTTTCCACTTGAAAAAAAAATCCAAACCAAATAAGTTTAAGAAATCCGTCCCTTTCAGAAATGCAAGCCCTTACACAAAAAGGGTAGAGATCCTGTTTCAGGAATAGCAGCTTGTTACCTCTGCATGTGTAGATACCAATTAATGTTTCATCAAAGGAGTCACTCACCGAGCTCCTCCACTCCTTTTTTTTCTATCTAAACATATACTGTCAAAGCAAAAGAGAAAAAAATAAGAGTTGGAAACTAAGCCAAGAAAATAATATAGCTCAGGCAGCCTTCTGATCCTGAGAAAGAGGAAATGTAAAAATCTCCATTAGCTCAGCCAAACATTTTCCATCAGTTCTTAATTTTACACAGAAGGTGTTAGTATGCTGAATGCTAGACTGTATACAAAACCTGCAATAGGCAAGCTTTAAGAGAAGTACAATGAAGCTATGAATCTATTGGGGGGGGGGAAAGGATATTTTTGCTTTTGAAAATCAACTATACCTTTCACTACACCAAAGCCTTAATTTTTTAAAATTTCTAGAATACAAAGAGGAACTTGGAGAAGATCTCAGTTTTCTTCACCACAAACAAATTTAGGGAAGTAAAATCATAGAATAGTTTGGGTTAGAAGGAACCTTAACAATCATCTAGAATCTATGACTTAACAACTTCCTTGCTGGAGATATCAGCAATCAATGATGGTGAAATGGGGACACTGAGTGTTTAATTTCGGAGTGGTTAAAGTCACTAGAACACGAGCAAACACAGGGACCTATGTATGAGTCAGCAGCTTCCTCTCTAACGTTTGGCTTCACTGACCACTCAATAGCATTTCCAAGGGTGAAACAAATTCTGATATCAGCATATATTGACAGAGTTGTTACCTAGAGCTTCTGCCTCTGAGTATATATGGGCACAAACAACAAAAAAATCAAAAGACCTTCCTAATACACTAAATGTAGATATTTGATCCAAGCAAGTTGTTTTTATTACATCTGTCCCACAAGTGTTAGCAAGAGATATGGTCTATCCTTTTTGAATTTTGAAGACTATCAATAAAACAGCTTTTTCCCTTATTTTCTACTCATCAGCCTAACAAGAGAATTCAAGGCTTTCTTATTTTCTTTAGAGCTTTTTTTTCAGCCTGACCATGCACAAAATATATGCAGCAGCATTTACCAACACTGCCACCAGCATCCCACAGAGCCAGAACACATCAGCGCTATCTTGCATCCAATGGACGCCTTTGAAATCTGTCCCGAGTACACGTGAATCCCCTGTGCTTGTGACTGTGCTTTTCTCTGGGACTGCCCAAAGCCCACACTAGCCCAGTGGCTCTGCAAGGGCCTGCAAAGACAGCAGTCATGTCCTTGTTAGACAGTTGCCTCAGCATCTCATCTTAACCTTGGGTCACACATCACACAGCCAAGACTTTGGAGTCAGGGACGAAGTCTCCTGCTTTAAACATCCACTTGGCAAGACAAACATGTGTAAAGGAAAGGAATACAAAAAGTAGCTTCATGTCCCTTTTTTGCCCTTAAAAACACACCAATGACACTTACAGCAGCAATGCTTTGGGCCCACAAAGGTAACATCGCCATGGTTTTGGTTCTCCCTCTTCCATAGGGAAGATTTGTTCCTTCTTCCTCCCATTGTAGAGGAAGAACCATGTCCATCCCGTCCCACATTATGCTGAGCTGTGTTTCACAGCCAGAAGAGAGACCTCAGCATGTCCTGCGCTGTACCAGCTTGTGTTTGAGATGGAAACCGCAGAGTGAGAAATGGCAACAAAGGTGTAGACTGCCCCACAAGTCCCATGCAACCCCCTCTGATCAATCCCTTCCTCTGGATGTCACCAGCCCTCCTTGCACCTCGGTAACATCACCACCAAAGCTGTGAGGGGTACCAGGAGCCACAAAGTGAGCAAATATCCCCATCTAGTGTCCCTGAGTGCTGCAGAGTATATTCTGCTATTTTCATCTCTTTTATCCCTTTCCAGCCATCCAGATTCTTAGTGAGAAAGAAGCTCTCTCCAAAAGAGAGACTAGAAATTACCACTGCCCCCCACAAGGGCATTATGCAGGCTGTAGGCATGCAAACAGCTCAGCCAGCACACTGCTAATTACATTTCTGCGAGTCTGGTCTGAGCTTTCTCTTGAGCAACAGCTGCTTATTATTTCATCTCACATGGTCAGTCTCTGTGAGGTTTCTTTCTTGGCTCCATTCAGCTAATCTGACCACAAGGAATCGACAAATTAGTTCTAGAGGATAAATCAAAGGGGTTTTCACGTGGCCCTTACCCCCTGTTTTGCATACAGTGCTTCCAGCTCACAACTGTCTCCTCAGTTCTCCTAGAAAAGCTCCCTGGCTACAGAGGCATGTTATTTGAGGGTGAAATGCATTAGCCTCTGTTTGCTCCAAATTTAATTCATCTATTTAAATAATTTAATACAGCATCCATCAGTATGAAAGCTGGGCAAATTGAATCCAAAGGATTTGAAGACACATAGATTAAACTACCTTCCAATCCTGGCTCTCAAATTATTGCTGCCCCTGGATTAATTCTACCTTAATTAGACAAAATAATCTTCTCAAAATGATTAAATTTGTGAAATAAAGATGAAATAAACATAAAGCAAAAGCAAATGGAATATAAACAGCCAGAAAGCGTAAGACATAATACAGAGCCTTAAATCATACTAAAAGTCATTCAGTTTAGGTTCTCATTAGAGCTCTATAAAATCATGAGTGGCATGAAAGAGATGAATTTAAAAATTTGTTTCCCAAAATACAAGAAATAGGGGTGCATCACATGAAACTTTCAGCCAGAGCTTTAAAACAAACAAAAGTGAGGACTTTCTGACAGAGTGAATCATTAAAATGCTAAACTCATTGCCAAAAGTGCTGCAGATGCTGAAAGCAAAAGTAGAATTTGACAAATCAACAAAAGATAAGGCCACAAAGACTTATTAAACCTGGAGATCAGAAAAGCTTTAAGCCATGAACTGCTGAGGGGTGGGAGAAGGTATTGGGGAAATATCACTCAATACTCTCCCTGCAGTTACACCCTTTCCTTAATTATCAACTACTGTCAGAAACAGGATACTGAGCTTGATGGGCCTTTGGCTGAGCATAATGGGGCTATTCTTATAATGGGACACGTCGTGAATTGGATTTACTTTAAAATGTTGACACTGGCTTCAGAGTCTTGTACCAGAAGGTGACTAAAGAGCATCCAAGTTAAACTCAGCTCATGGAGTTTAGGATAACAATTAGTCTCTCAGACTTATCTAACTTGCAGTTGCTCACGTTGCAACTCCAGTTGATTGTCAAATCCATTAAGCATCACTACTGTAAATGCAAAGGTAGACATTTTTCTATGGCTATGGCTCATGATGACAGCAAGCCAGCAGGTTACAGCACAAAAGACAACACTACTCTACAAAAGGTCCCTGACAAGCAGCTTCATTAACAGCAAGGATTTTAAGGATAAAAAAAAAAAATTAAAAAGGAGTAATCTCTTCAAGAAAGGCCCCAAAATTTGAGGTCAGGATTTCCTTTATTTACAACATCTGTTCCATGCAGGTAGCTAGAAACCATAGTCAACACTGCTTTGAAGTCTCTGGAGAGTCCTTTGGAAGTAAGCATAGAAGAGCACATGGTCCCTGCCCTATATGGATGGTATTGAGAGGCAACACTTGGAGATCAGGGTCAGAAAGATGCTTGTCCAAGCCAGCCCTCAGAAATGAGAAGCAGAGCAGGTCATCACTCCAGAAGACAGTGTAGATCTGGTGCTAAATTCAAGGAGAGGTAAGGAAACAATCCAGTTTTATACCCTTGCAGTAAGTGCTGCAGGCCCATACCTCATCACCTAACAGGCAGCACCACCTGGCAGACCAATCCTCTGTTCTTCCACCACAGTGCCAAAGTTTCTGAGCAGGAAAACATTGAGACAGCTCAGTTTTAAGCTAGTTTTAACACTAGCTGGAGAGTTATCAGGACTCTGAGAGCAATGCAACAAATGATAGTTAATATTGCCATACCCCAAATCTACTGCCAGAGCTGGATCGTCACACCAACTGCATTTTTCAGAAAAGCCAACATTTTATTTTTGTCTGCTAGAAAAAATCACTTAGAAGAGGAGAAAAGAAGCCCTAGATTGATGCAGCCTGCAGACCTGACTCAGCCTTTATTGTCTTCAACAGAAAGACCCTTGATGCCCTCCTGGGAGTGGAGTGCAGCCTTCAAAGTTGCCTGGAAACATGAAGCATGACAAGACTGTTCAGATATTGAAGCTGCTCTCTGATGCCAGGTGAGGACAGCCTCAGGCCCCCACAAAGCTCGTGGAGAAAGAGTGATTGCCAGGAGCAGCAGAGTGAGTTCACTGCCTTTTTCACCCACATCAAGAGCCCTCAAAAGCCAGACAAGTGGATGCTCCCAAAGGTGGCACTGGGACATGCAGGCAGGTGTGCCTCACCACTGTGACATTTCACAGCCACATCAAAACAAGCTCCTTATTTCCTATTTTTCCATTGTTCTTCCTCCCTCTGTTCCCCATACAAGGTCTGTGTCCATCTTCCACCATCATCTTGCCATAGCAGGAACAGCCAAATACCTCAGCCCAGAGTCAGAGAATGTAATGCCCACCCTGCTGACTGTCCCGAGCCAGCTCTCACTCTGCACCTTCCTTTGGGGGACAGTTCTCAGCCATACACATTTCCTCCACCAGACTTGTACTAGTACTGACTCTTACTCTTGAAAAAGCCTTCAAAATCGTTATCAAGGCTTTCCTTCACCAGTCACCATCCTAAACCATATATAGCCTTAAAATTACAAGACCTGGATCCCTTCCAGCTTAAACAATGCAGATCCAAATGACTTTAAATCTCTCTTTTTTTTTTCCTCTCTGCATTTTCCATACACAGTGTTAAGACCCACAGCAGAAAACTCTGTTTCCCTATGTTATTCTGTAATTTGCAATACCACCCACCAAATGGTACAGTAGAAATAGTTAATCACATAGGCTTGGGATATGCATAAGCTGAGTAGTAAAGGTGCTAATAGATATATTTGAATTCAAAAGAGATCTGAGAGGTGGAAAATAATATCTTATTAGTATGCTATGTGTGTGTGCAAAGCAGCAGCCCGTTCTCTAAAAGACGTGGGGAAAAATAGTAGAATAAAAGCCTTCAGCTTCTCTTATAAGAACACATTAAAATCAGTAATCTTTATATTTTTTCTCATTAGAGTTATTAACACCATTTATTTCTATATCACATAATTTTGAACCATTGCAAAAAACATTACACATAGTAAATCTGCATTTCTGTATATTCACAACCATTTATGTCTGCCTCTGGGTCCAGCCTCAGGTAGCAGCAGCTCAGTGTTTCCATACAACTTGCAGTTTGCCTGGCATTTGGAGAAATATGTTGAACCTGAATCACGTAGAAAATGAGTCCTTAAAATGAGCTGTTAAAATGTACTGAATATGGGCTGAAATAACACAGCATGGAACCATCTTCAACTTGGCTACCTTTATTTCCCAGAACAGACATATTCCTCAAATACATGTAATTTATGGGAATTGCTGTTTCTGTCTTCAACACATTGCTGGTTTGCAGGTTGTTTTCTCCCATCCTCTTTGCTCACTCTGTGAGCAACAGCCTGCATAGAATAGTTCCAGTTGAATGTATGACTGAGCACTTATTTTAAGGGGCCAGGGACAGAGGTTCTCCACAGAGGCAAGAGAGAATAAGATCAGTGAAACACATAGATTATGCGTGGAAGGATCATAAGTTAAAAACATAGACAAAACAAGTATATCCAAGCAATTAATCCAAGTTTTACTATGATTTCTTAATGTGCTCTTGTTAGTCAACTCAGTAATTCTATCACATCCATCACATTTACCTCTCAGCTACAGAATTTGGAAATGATTCTGCAAGATACAATTCGGGGGGGAAAATTATCATTTCTTTTTAAACCTTGGAGCATGTGGGGGAGAATAAATACCAGGCTATTTGAATTTACTCAGAGTGTTTTCACTGTCATAGAGAGGCATAAAATTTCAACCTGTTCTCTTTTTAGACTGAATTTCAACATTAAAAATGGATAAATGGGTTGTGCCACCCACAGCACACTCGGGGGACCAGGGGCACGACTGAATTTAAAACAGCATTAGGCAGTCCCTGCTTGCAGACATTCTCCCCCCCATCCAGTTCTCTAATGTACAAGCTGGCACAGTGAAACCTGCCACTAGAGACTGTGTTTCCACAAGAAAGGAGTCTTGCAAAAACTCTTCTCAGTTCATCTGGTCTCAAACAGCAAACCCAGATGAGATGAAATTTGCTCCCATGGGTTTCTACTTGGAAGTACTTTCCTTTGTACTGAGTAAGTAAAACAGAAAACAAAACAAAGCAAATCCATTGGGCATATTCCATTCTTCTCAACCGTTCAGCATTGACCTCCCAGGGTCTTTAACAGCATGAGCCAGGTTAAGCAATCTCTGCTGACCAAGGCAACTGGAAGATGCCATCCTGAGTGTGGCACACACACCTCGAGGCCATTGTGCAGCTCCTGCAGGAGGGCACAGCCAGCTGAGTGCCACATCAGCCACTTCCAGCAGGGAGGGGAAATGCATTGCCAACGCTGTGGTCTGACACTGGCTTTGCAAGCCCCATCTTCCAACCTAATGTTGCCTTGAACAGCAAGAAGTTTGCATCCACATTGTATTCAGCACAACAGCTGCCTGTGGATACCAAAAAGATTAAAAAAAAACAGAAAGGAAAATCATCTGTAAGAACAACTTTCACCTCTGCAATCACAAAAGCTGTCAAGAATTCAGAGGCCTAGAAAGTGAAGCTTCCTGTTCATTCTCAGCATGGAACAGGCTGCCCAGAGAGGTTGTGGAGTCTCCTTCTCTGGAGACGCTCGAGTCATCTGGACATAATCCTGAGAGATGTGCTTTTGGGGATTAGAGAGGTTGGACCAGATGACCTCCCATGATCCCTTTCACCCATTCTGTGTGACTTTGTGATTCATCATTTTCTGGGAATAGGGTGGTGCTCCAGCAAAGCACACAGCACACTATACATGAAAGTCAGGGTGACACAGTAGATGGATAATAAGAAGCACATACATCTACTCTGTTCTGCAGGGATCAAAACATCCATTCCCTTATCCATATCCTTTTTGCAAGGATGAATCATGCCTATAGCAATTATGTTTTCATTAGTTAACACTGAATCTGTCTTTCCTAAATTTAAAAAAAAAAAAAAAATCACAAATTCATTTTAAAAGTTACGATTAAACGAAACATTGCTCTTCCACAGGACATTTAAACCTTGCTTAATCATGTGCAAATCTCTAAAATCAACATTTATATAATGATTGGCCCATCAGCTTCCAGGAAGATGCAATATTTTCTTATTATTTTTCAATTAAATCTTTATCAATAATATTATTATTCTATTTTCCTTGAGTTTTGATCAGTACCTCTTCACAAACATTTCCGTTTTGGTTTTGTGGTTTTTGTGTTCAGCTAGAAACTGTAGTGTTTCACCTGCCACAGACATCATGGAAAGTATTTGACACTTTGGGGTTTTTCCTTCTGTCCCTGGAGTTACAGCAAAGGCAGCTTCACCACAGAGTTTAGGATCTCCTTTAAAAAAAAATCTCTCAAGTGAGTGAAAACTACTGCTGCTGGGAGCTCAGTGGGTACCAGACACACCAGGTGCTGCTGAGCATTCAGTTCATGCACTGGGCATAACTGGAATTGGAAATAATTAGATGAATATTTCAGTCCTGAACTGTGCCTATTCCTCTAATCCTCTCTGTTGCAACTGTATTTGCTGCTTAGCAATATCAGTTTTAATTCCCAGTTCCTAATTAGTGCTATCAAACGCCACTCTCTCCATTTCATTATACAGAACTGGATGAAACGTTAGGTCAAGTGTATCTCCCAGGTGAGCTTGCATTATCATTTGCCTCCTGGTTTCTATATGTGCTCTGCATGTTCCACCTCAAGCAATGGCAGATCCTCTGTAAGTGCTGAAATTGTTCAGCTGGGTCCTCAGGGCACCCCAAAACACAGCAGACACCACCCAAAAACTGCCACTGCCCTGAGGTGTTCAGCTATGGCAGTGCAGCTGGTAAAAGTAAGCAGCCTAACAGCTGATAAATGTCACCTGGGTTAGCACAAATCGTCCTTCACTCAGTGTTTTCCCCATTCTTCCCATCATCTTTCGTGACAAATGCTTTGAAATAAAGTTACATAAGCAAAAACTGGTAGTTCACGTCCACGACAAATTACGAGTATGAAATACGTGACAACTTTACATATTTACAAGGCTTGGATGAGGCATTTGGATCATCAGAAGCCCTAACCACATGGTTTTTAATATGCATTTCCAACTCTCAGGGATATGATGAAGAGTGTTTTACTGCTGGCTGAGCACTAATGGATTTGGAGCTGTTAACTGTAGTCCACAGGCACCCTGAGATGGTGAGCTAATGCGCATTTAATTTTGCTCATTTGGTTTAAGCACAACCAGGTTTAGTTATAACACTCTAGTGTCAGCACCAGACACCTGGGGGTTGGACACTCTGAGAAAAGGGTGTGAGTGGTCGGTGAAACCCTGAGAAGGGGACATGTAAAGAGAAGCAGATGAAAAGCAGAAGAGAAACAGGCAGGGATAAGAAATAGGGGGAAAAAAACAGAGAAACAACAGCAATAACAGGCAGTGACAAAATAAAACACTAAAAGGGAGTGCCTTGAATAAATATCCACATGTCTGGTTGCTCCACACATGTGGGTAAAGACTGGGTGCTGCCAAGAAACTTACTGAAAACATGAATATCAGCAAACTGAGAAATGCCAGTGTTCCTGTTTTAGATATCAAGCCTCAAATTAGGATTTGAGTAGTGGATCCTATCCTGGAAAAAGAGCAATTCTGAAACCAATCAGTTAGTCCTGGAAACGTTTAGGGGCTGCATGGCCATTAAGCAGCTTATGTTAAGTTTCCTTCCTGAAAAGCATTCAAAATATAGTATTTCAAAACAAAGGAGGGAGAAAATGCTTTTCAGGAAAGAAACTTAACATAAGCTACCTTGATGTTTTACTGTGGACTTTCACCTTCAAGTTTTGCAAGTTATAATGGGCTGGCAGGATGCTGGCCAAGGAACTAAAGGATGACAAACCAAACAATGATACAGAATCACAGAATTTTCTGAGTTGGAAGGGATCCACAAGGATAATGTACAGAAAAACAAGATCACCTCAGGCTTTTAGAAGCATTGCTACCAGCAGGAAGAGAGTCCAAAGAAGCAAAATGGTCAAAGACATTTTGAAGACACATGAAGACTAGAAGATCTCTTCTGCGAACCAGGAACAGGATCCTCTTCGTCAGCTCATGCACATCATGGGATGTGCACCTCAGGCCATTACCAGCTTGTGAGGACCTGAAACCCAGACACATTCCCAGGGAGAGGAAGGATCCAGCAGAAAAAAGTGCCTCCCCACATACTTCAGGGTGAAGGAAAAACAAGAGTGCAATACTGTGTCCAAAGCTGTATGCACAGACCAGCAACCAGACTCACACCAGTTTGTCTGACCAGCACCAGCACAGAGCAGCATCCTGGCAGGGAGACCATGAACCAGCCCCAGCCTGAACAACTCTTGGCACTAATAAATGGACCAACCATGAAAAAATCTCAGTAGCTCATTTTCATCCTTATAAATTTTTTACTAATGATTTCACATCAGTCCAAAAGAACCT
Source organism: Vireo altiloquus (assembly GCA_013396875.1). NCBI lineage: Eukaryota > Metazoa > Chordata > Aves > Passeriformes > Vireonidae > Vireo > Vireo altiloquus. Next base: position 678,280 of record VZRF01000971.1, read on the forward strand.
TCCATAGCTCTTACCCTGGCAGCACCTGAAGCAAGGCCAGCTCCGAGCAGACAATAGATATATTCCCCTAATTTTTAAGACTAGCTGTGCAATATAACTTTGTAGTCAGCAGCAACAAGGACTCTCCCAAGAGGCAAACTTGGAGAGCCTGGGGGAGACTTTTAGAATCACATTAAAATATGTCTGGTCTTGAGCACCGGCCAGAATTTCACTGTTTGTCACATGGTAAAGTAAACTGAAGACAGGAAAATCCACCATCTCTGAGTGACTTGAAACAAGCATCAGTTTAAACTGTAATGTCAGATGTATAAGTTCATACCTGGAGTGTAGATTCAGAACCTGCTGGCAAATTAATATTTAACAGGAATCTTAGGACTTTATGCTGCACACTGCAGGCTTTTTTATAGTAAAGGAAAGAAACTAAATACCAAGTAAGGTTTCATTATGCATTCATACACCTACTTATAATGGGACATTTTTGGAGTGGTCCCTCATACCAAGGTCCTGCAGCAGTTTAGGCCAGGTAGGAGCAGGGATCACAACACAGGTGTGCTGCCTCCACCACACTAAAGCTGCACCTCAGATACAAGAACACCACCTGAGGCTGGATGCTGCAAGGGCCAGACTGTGACCTGAACTGAATAAGCTCATTTGGCCTGGGTACTGGGATGGTGTTTTGCAGTAGAAATTGCAGACAAATCCAGAAGGATTAGTGGCTGGAGAGCAAGAGTTGAGCTGAGAAACCTGCTCCTCCTGCCAAATAAATGAAGCAAATGAGTCTTGGGGAATCAAGGAGAGGGTGTTATGTGAAGGAAATGCATATCGCTGTCTCCTATAATGAGGGCCCCAAAGGACTGGTTGCACCAATTAAATTAAATCAATTTCATAGCCTATATTGCACTAAGGCACAATCATCTGTAGAAAGTGATATTTCAATTAAGAGCATTTTCTCTCAGTTTAGATTAAGACAGTTCATAGTAAATTTTTAAAAAATTAATTTAAACCATTGCTGAAGTGAAATCCGAGCCTTGACAGCACACCATTAGCTGATTTCAGCCAAGCCTAGAAAAAGTAACTTCTCAGTAAGATACATAAACTTATGAGAAAGATTTTTGGGGTTTGTGAGAAGATTTATTATTGACACTTCTTTTCAAAAATTAATTTCTAAAGCAATGTAAGACTTTATTGTGGCTGGCTTTGTGCTTGAGTGCTGCAAAGCACTTTGTCTGTGTACTGAAAAGGGTTTTTTTTCTGATAAAAGATACTGAGAATCCTCTTAAGCTTGGAATATTAAATGGCCAATGAAGATCTATCAACTTCCAAGCACTTTTTTTTTTTAATTAACTTATGAATTCATATGATCAATCATTACACAGCACTTTAAAAACTTCAGAAGATTTTTTTGTTTGTTTTTATAGGAGAAAGAAACTCTTTAGTGGCAAAACTGGTGAATAGTGTTGCTAGGTAAGCCTGTCCATCTGAAGCAAGAACATTCAGAATTTCAGTGTTCAGTCAGACTGACACAGATTTACTGCAAAAAGTGAAAGCATACAGACATTTGAGTTAAGCTGCCTTGTGGGAATACCTATTGGAGTTTTCTTCCCCTCCAGGAAGGTTTTATTGTCACCTTATCTCAGGCAAGGTCCGTTCTTGGAATATTTGCCAGTAAAATCATCTTCTATGCATATATGAGGAAGGAGGGAGCAAGGAGGGGAGAGAAGGAGGAATCAAGGCAGAGGAAAAATGAGATCATAGGACATTTTTAGACTTGCCAGCATAGATACATTTCTGTTGGAAAGTCATTTTAGCTAACCTCATTTGTTTTATTCTTAGTTTTATCATATACCTGGTATAAATAATAATGCCAAGTGTAACTTTTTGCTTTTTAGAAGCTTAAAGACTCCAACTATATTACACAACTGTGAGCAATGAACCTACTGCTCATCTAGAGGTTATCTGAGATGGAGTGCATGGTTTTTCACATCTCCTCAGTTCAGTTTAGTACAAAGTGCAGTAGCTTGGATTATTTCAAGTCAGATGGTTTGAGATAGCACCGATAGCGAGGCAGGAATCACTGCACCACATTCTGCAACAAACAACTTTCTGTCTGAAAGCAAACTAAGCAGTTGCTGCTTCTGAACTAAAAACCTTTTGAACCACTTCAAGGTCTTGCATGTGCCTGATGATATCATGAGAGGGCTGGGCTGTAAAGCTATTCTACTACACTAGACGTGTCCTATAGCAGCCTATGGCCACAACCCAAGAAGGTACATCCAATGGCTCCACTTGCATTGTTGTCATGATTTCTGGTCATTTCTCCATCCCTCTTATGAACAGGCAGAAATATCAGCCCCCAAACCACTGATGAGCAAAGATCCAATCCTGCCCCTCTGACCCTTCCAGACCTCAGCTCTCTGCGTCCCTTCTTTGAAGCCACACTGGTACAACTTGTGTAAGCAGTTCCAGCCCATTAAACTATTCCCTGGGGAACTTTCCTCACCTAGAAAAGTCGATAATGTCCTTATTTCAGTTAAGCATTCATTAGCTTTCTGTATGCAAGCCATTGAGTGGGCAGGGAAGAGCAGAAGGATGTGTATTGAGAAGACACAATGTTCTCCCTCTGGCAATGTGGGAAGACTGGCACATCATAATGTTCAGGAATAATAATTGCACCTCTCGCACTTCCACTACCTACTTGATCAATGTTTAATAAAGATTTAACATACTGATGGTTTTGAAAAGTAACCACCAGTCCAGATACACAGCTTGTGAGGATCAGGATATGGGCAATGGAGGAGAACTCTTTTAAATGGCTCAGTAAGAAATTTGATTGAAACAAAAAGAGTTGAAAAGCAAGTTGCTATTTCTGACTTTTTCGACTGAAAAGCAAAATTTCAAATAATTAAAAAAAACAAAATAACATGTTTTCAATAAAAACACTGGGAAAGCAGGAATAATAACTGTCATTTGAGTGACTTATGTTGCCCCTGATGTAAGCTCTGTGGTCCAGTTGTATGTCGTGTCATGCCTGAAGACATCATTGCCCCTCACTCATGAACACCATTGCTTCTGGGGAACCTGGCTTACAGGGCAAAATGGGGGCATGAGGAAAACAAATGGCAGCTTTCCGAAGGATTTGGCATAGCACTTCCAAAACCAAAGGCACAGGTCTTGGCTGTACTACCTCTGTTTTCAATGAAAAGCACCTACTTTGCCAAAATGCTATTGAAGTTCAAGTGATTATTTTATTATATCTTAATTGATTGAAAATGTTACCTCTCAATTTTTATGAATTACCTTCCTTGAACCATTGGAGGCAATGGTGGACTAATCTTTTTTTCTCACACTAAAAAGGAGAAAATGTGGTGCTATGGTACTTAACTAATTTTGCTAGACTTTCAAATCTAATAATAGCATTCTTTGTAATTGATTTAGTCTTTCTCAATTTCACTTAAATTAGCTTTCTGCTTTAATTAAATCACAACATATTTTATGCCAGGAGAGAATCTGTCATTTTTACCTGCTGGTATAATTACAAAGTATCACCACAATGCACAGGAGAATCCTGAGGTCTATAGCTATAAATAAGCTTAAGAGTTAATTTTATGCTTCTGTTTTCCCTCCAATATTTACAGTATATTTGCATTACTGGTATGTTTTATGCTGCTATGTTTTACAGTGTTTTGCAGACAGTCATGCAATTCTCAGCATGCAATAATAGGGATTAAATATTTATGGTTGTGCATAACTTCAACTCTCTCTGCAGTCTTAAGAGTTCCCCATAGAAGTCAGCATTTGTCAGCTCAGAGCCTGCACTGGTACCAGTGATGATTGTACTGGCACTGCCTCATGCTACAGCAAAGACTCTCTCTAGCCCCAGCTCATCCATAATTTCAGTGCATTTCATCACATTCTCTTCACAGAAAAAAGTTATCAAAGTGAAAAACTGTTGCCCTACTTTTCCAGCCTGAGGAAGACATCATCTGAGAGCTGAGATTTTGCTTTGGTTTCCGTGCATCTCGTGCACACCTTGGAGTGGGAGGTTTGACTCTCTAACTCATGCCTCCGGTCAGGCCAGGACTTCAGACTTTCCTACACTTGAGAGTACGTCACACAAAACACACAAGAGATGTACGAGCTCTCTCCAGGATGCTTGACTCTTGCCCAGGGCTGCAGTGAGGGACTGAAGGAGCAAGTTTTCAGGGACAGCTGCTCTTCTTCCATCTGGAGCCACAACAGGACAGGACCAGGAGAGTATCCAAGCTCTCATCAGAACCAAACCTGCAGCTGACACACACAACAGCTGAGAAAATTCTTTGCCTACTGCTGTCCTGGGTCCTACTCCCTCCTGGGTCTGGGTCTCCTCCTTAAAAACCATTCTGGTGTTGTTCATAAACTTTAAGATATTTTTCTAACTAGTAGACAGAAAAGCCCTGTTAGTGGCAGGCCATCCCATGCATTTATTCTAGAAATTTCAAAATTAAATAAGAATCAAAAATTAAAAGTGTTGCTAGTGTCTGTTAAAAATGTCTAGACTTTTTATTTCTTTTTCTATCCCCTTATCTGACCATCTGTGCTGCTTTGAGAACAGGAACTCAAGTTGTTATCGCCACTGTACACTATGAAATGGACCCTGGTAAATCTGCAGGTCCCTCCCCTCAACTTTTGCCCTCTGCTATGTAAATTACATTATTTTATGAAGTTATTTTAATGATAATATGGTACTCTTACATTAGGCCTAATTTCCTTTCAACAGAGCCTCATAAGAGGGAGCTCATTTACAGTTTTCTAAAGCACTTGTATTTCTTTATTGCCTGAACTTTTCTAATATGAATTCTTGTAATACAGAGCACAACATAAATTATGTGTATCTGTATTCACTCATAAACCTATAAAAACTTGCATCTACTCCCTTCCTGCTTTTTCTCCTTGGAAACTGGAGATTTGTTGGATTTGTTGGATTTGTTGTTGTCTTCTTAACACGATCTGTTAAGAAACTGGTCCAGAAAGCAAAATAGTACTTTGCTATATGTACTCTTTTTTATTGTTCCTAGATATAATTTCAGTTTTTATCTGGCAGGAGGTAGGAAGGGACAGTAATGATTTCTCCTAAAAAAATGAAAAAAGCTTAAAAAGTTATGGAACAAGATTTATGCCTCCAAAGGGCTACTGGCTCAAAACGCCCTTTGTCTCAGTGTGAGCAGAGTTACGTGCTTTCCCATCTGACCATCATTTCTGAGAGCCCTGTCTGAAAGAACATTCAGTCTGTACCTTGGACATTCATTAAATAGAAGTGAGGAAATCTTTTTTTTATAATGCTGTGCATAAGACACAGAAAATTATCCCAGACAATGGTTTTTTTTTTTTACGTGGGTATTCGCATACATATGTGTGCATTTTTATTGGTACATAAATAATATAAATATGTTATTAATGACTCCCAATAATAATACTGCTGCATATTCTGGTGGTAAATGACTTAAGAAATCTCCCAAGGGATGTTGTCATTGCAACAACATTGCTCCAACATTGCTGGAATAGGACAAGTAGAATAGACAATTGCTACGGTCAACTCACTCCTCAAGTGGAGATTTACTGACAATATAGCCCCTGGTAGCTTTTTATGACAGATCTCTACCTATAGCTGCACCAACTCTCTACACAAAAACACAGATAAAGTCTTCAAATCATGTGAAGACTCACAGCACCAAAGCTAAGGTCTGAAAATATTTTATGGAAATATTAAATATTTTAACAAAGTATAGCTATGTAGTAATTGGACTGGTTCAGTAAGTGGTTGATGTAGTCATGTACATGTGGCAGTGTCTATCTATCTCTGTCAGTCTAAAACTAACCTGAGTTTTAATAAAAGATTGCAAAATGAAAACAGCTAATTAAAGGCAAAGGCAAAATAATAGTAATCTCTTAACTTTTATTTTCTACCACTATGACCACAAACAAGTAGCAGAATGCAATCACTGATCTTATATTTGACCTCACTTAGATGTTACCCATAACATACTGATGTAGTGGCTGAAGGCAAAAGAAGTAAGGTGAAGAATAATTAAGCAACTCATAATACATTACTGCTATACAGATACACAACATGCAAGAAAAAGAAATCACATTAGCAAGAAAAACACATGGAGAAGACCTAATGCTTTTCCTGAAAAATTGTCCAAACTTCTTCCTTCAAGTAATACTTGGGAGCACATTGGGTTTTAAGGCCAATTGTTCTCACATATTGAAATTGTGGGAACATTGACTTTCTTCATTAAGTTAGAGCTATAATCCATAAGACTGACAATAAAAATATTCATGGTACTTTGTCCAATTTTCAGCTGATTATCATCCTCTGCAAGCAAAGCTGCAGGAAACAAAAAATTGAGTAACTCATTGAAAAACAGACCAAACTGCTTTTCTCTCAAAAACTAAAATGTCCATCTTTGGGAACACACTGGCAAATTTAAGTAAGAAATATATTTGTCCATGATCTACTCAGCATATGACCTATTTCATACATTATTATTTACCTGAAGTAAATTAATTTAAGCATTGCCAATTATTGAGTCTTTACGTATGGAGCTCTATTGGGCTTGTACACAAAATATCCTAATTTAGTTTGAGAGTCACAGCTCTTTTTAAAAATGTTTGCAAGTCTGTCCTGTACTTCTTGCAGAAGGGACAACTTTGCTATAATCATGTAGCATTATTAACTTGACAGAACTATTGGTGACAAACCAACCACTCATCTGCAGTGTAGTTTATGACATTTAACCTCTGGTCTCCTCTGCCCTGCTGCTCCAGTTGCTCCTCCAACCAGGCCAAGACCAGCATTTCTCACAAAACTGGAGTGACCTTCCCTGCTGTGGGCCCGAGAGGTCTCCAGGATCACCTGCAACACACTAGAGTGTTCCTCTCAGCTTAGAATCTAGAAACATTTAGACTGGAAAACACCTTTAAGGTCATCAAGTCCAACCATTAGGGTTCTTTCTGCAACAAGTCCAGAGAGACTTTTGGCCTGAGGGTATGAAACCAGCTCACAGATTTTGGTAGACTTGCAGTGAGAAAGATCCTAAGCCACAAATCCTGAGCATTTGGGAGAGTGTTCAGGAAAGTATCACCGTGTACTTTCTCTTATCTTCCTCTCTCAAATATCTGCAGCTGGACAAAAGACAAGAAAAGTGGTCTGAAATGGTATTTCTTTGCTTATGTTCATTAGGAATTACAGGCCAAAATTTTATATTCAGAATTCACAAAAAGAATGAGGTGACATAAGTTTCCCTCATTCCCTTTTTCCCTTCTCTTTTTGATATTCCAAGGAGTGCAAATAACTCACTGATTTTAAGAAATCAATGAAGACTGTCATGTCCCTGCAAGTAAATGAATGACATTTAGACTTTCCACCATACAAGTTTGAATATCTGATTGATTTTATGCTGGAGAATTTAGTTTAGGCAAGCAGTACTGCTAAAGTCTCATGCATCTCAAAATCAGACAGGCTTTCATTTGAGATCTCCTGAAAAACAGAGTGAAACTGTCCAAACTCTTCAAGTACATTTGGATTGTTTAACCTTGCAGGGGAGCTACTTGTATCACCCAGGGAAGTGCAGCACAGGGTGAGACTATGCTTCCATCTCTAAGGCCTCCATTTTGCTATACCCTTCCATATGAACGACATAAACTATCTCAGGAATTAAAGTACAGATTAAAATACAAGTCCAAGATTCTCAGAACAAGGGTCTTAGCAACACAGCAGTAGATAGCAAAGTTTACAAACTGTGCCATCAGAAAAAAGAGAAAAAAGCAGCAGAGAGACATTTCAGCTAGAAAACTTCCTGGGGAAATAAGGTGGGCAGTGGCTGATGAAATTTAGACCTTGTGCACATTAGAGCAAAACCGCCCCATCCATGTCAGTGACTCCAGGTCACTGAGAACTACAGCTTCCTTCACAGTACCAAACTGAAGGTCTCACTCAGCTGACTAGTCTGCAGTTAAATCTCACCATCTGATTTAATTCTGAGCTTTAAGATTAATTTTTTTTTTCTGTCATTTGACTGGATTTTCTCACCTTCCTTATTAAGGAGAAAGTCAGACTTGAGTATTGAGCTGTATTATGACAGCACCCTTCCCTGAGACCATGTCCTGATAAACAAGGCTCTGCAACTTCCATAACCACTTTTTCTTTTAGATACTAACCAAAGCAATAACAATTTTATCTGAGGAACACAAATACATTTGAGGTGACCAATAAAGAGAAAACAGCTTTTTATTACCTTAAATATTCTACAAAGTAGTCAACAAAAGAAGAGTGGGTTGACTGAAATGCACATCAGTCAACAAAGCAACAATCATAATTTCAAATCACTCAGGGAAAAATATGTTTATCTGGGGCTGCTTTTATGAGTGGAAATTAATTCAGCCAAATTTCAGAGAGGAATAAATGGCCTTTTGTCAGAGCCAACATAGCAAAATCATTATTACTTTCTGACTTCTATCATGATGTCAAAACCCTGAATCTCACATGCCATGTGAGGGCAGAGTCCCCTCAAACAGAGATCAAGGAGAGGATATTGCATACAACCAAAGCCAGCCCCTTCCAGAGCTGGATGTATTCACACCTGCCCTGATTTGGGCAAAAAAGGAAAACAGTGCAAGGTGAATGTGCCAGCTCAAATCCATGGCCAGGTGTGCTGGTGCATTTGATATGGACTGCAAGTGGCAGGTCAGTTTTACCAAACAAGCAGGGAGCCACAAGTGTTACATCACAGAAAAGCACAGGTTATGATCACCAGATCAACACAAGATAAATAAGTATATCCCACACAGCCTGCATATCTTAAATCAGTGCTGCCAAATTACGCCTTTTGAAGCAGAGCTAAAAATGACATTGAAGTTTTTCATGTGGCTTTTACTTCAGAGTGAATCCACTCAGCCTGGGGAGACATAAAGATCCTTCCAGAGAATCTGCTCTTATCTAGCAGCAGCATTCCTGCTTCACCAGGGCTGAGGACACCATTAATGCATCTGACCAGCAGTGTCACTCGGGCATCCCCTCCCACAGAACCGAGCCCTAATTTGATGAGTATGCAGAGCATAACACAGAAGTAAATCACGACAGCGTTAGACCCTATGCCCTGCTCATCTCCCCAAACAACTCCACTTCTGCTTGCAGTGTCTAGTTCCCAAACTTTCCTGACAAATGAGTCATTACCTATCCACCCATGATTCTTTTGGCAGAAAAAAAAAAGCCTTGCGCAATAGTCATCACTCTGAGGGATAGCAACAACAACTATAAAACAGCTATTACCAGCAGGATGCTGCTCACAGAGAGCAAGGGACCAGCAAAAAAATCCATGTGCAGGCCTACTCATCGCAGGCCACAGCATCTGCATGCCACCACCTAGAAACTCCCACCTCTCACAGAGAGACAGGGCTGGCTCCCCAGGACCCCACATGTTGGGTTTTTCCATGCTGAGAAAAGCTTGGCCGCTGCAAGTGAGTGTCAGATCTGCAGGAGAACTGGTCCCAGCATCGTAGCCCCACTGCTGCACACAAAAGACTCTCAGAGAATGGCTGAGCTCCCCAGTTACCTTAATACCATTACTAATAACTACCTCATACAGCAAAAAAAGATGACTTTCATGCATTTTTCTTGCACATTTGAAGGAACCATCTCCTAAATACCACCCTTCCTTTGAAACTCTGATTTTACCCAGGTGGCATCTCACTCCACGCCTACCTCACCCTGCCTGACTCCACTTTTCCCACCTGCATTCCCTCCCATTTGTTTTCTCTATCATCAATGTGCTTCTGCTTAGAATAACTTTGAAATTAAGTTTTCATGTTAGTTCTTTATTAAGTTCTTTCTTGATCTAAGTTTGTTCTGTCGAAAAATAGGTAAATGGCATTGAGCAGGTCCCTTCTAACCCAGGCCATTCTATGATTCTGGGGCTCTATATTTGCAATTTCTTGTGTAGAGTATAATCTGTGCTGCATCTTCCTGTCATATCATACTGATAGAGGCCATATCAGCTAATTAAAGATTTTTACTCTTTTTCTTTTCTCTGTTTTCTCAGACACAAAGTTCTGATCTTTTTAGTAGCACCTGATTTTTATGGAAGACATCTCTTCAAGATAGACATTCTGGAAGCAACAGCAATAATTTCTGACCTATTATGGGCAGATCAGCAGTATTAAGTGATCTTCAAAGCACTTCTGTAGATGGTACAAAATGTATATAAGCTGCTCCATTGGCAAAATTATCTACCTTCTGGTGCCATTACACAGAACAGCCTAATATGCATAATTACAGTAATTATGCAGAGTACAGCACAAACAAAAACAAAATTATATGCTGCTTCACACTGGCACTCTTTCAGACAGAAATTCATTTTCACATTTACAGTATTGCAAATATGGACAACATTATTAAAGCAGAATTCGAACATAATTATGCATAGCAAGTTCACATTAAATTGGTGTTTTCCATCTTCAGTAAGTTGTAGGTAGCTGTTGTGTTGCCTTTTTGATAGTACACTAAACCACCTAAACTCTAATAACCTGTAACTCCATCTCTGCTTTTCTTTCAACAGTATCACTGAAAGTTAAATATCACAGCATCTGTAACCACCTGCTGCCTTCAGGCTAACTGACTCTGCTTTACGTAGCATAAGGAACTGATAGGAACTGCCAGACAAGAAATCTTGACTTTGGGACAAAATGGATCTAAAAACACATCTTCAGGTAATTCTAAAAAAGAAACATCCTTCCTTGTTTAGAATTTAAAACATACTTCTTAAGTTTCCCCATGAAAAACAAGAGAGAGAAAATGATTTAAGCAGGACTGTTCCATTCCAGTTCAATTATTTTTAAGCAAAACGAAAACTTGAAGCCCAAGGTCTGAGACTTCTTGCACTGCAGGAACAACCTGCATGAACACAGCTCTTTCCAAAACACACCTCCCCGACATCCTATGATAAAATTTCAAGCTGCTGTTATTTTATGCATATGGTTACATAAAAGGAGAACTCCTGTTGGGACACAAGACTGCCCCGACTTTGGGCCTGCAACATTGGCTGGGAAGTATCCTAGACCTTTTCCTCCTGTCAGCCCCAGCAGCTGGGCAAGGCCCTGGGGTAAGAACAAGAGGGAGATGAGTGAGTATTTAAGTGTTGAGGGTACCTGGAAAGGACTCATCAGGCACCAGAGATAAGACACTGCTGTCACTGAAAGAGTACCCAGAACCCATCTAGACAAGCAGATAGTGCTTGTAGTGCTGGGCTGTGACTGCAGGCAGAGAGTTGCTCCTGGCACAGAAAACCTACACTTGGAAACTCAGTAGCTGGAAGAGGAAGAATAACAAATGGCCCAGTTTAAAGCCTCCAAGGAAAGAAGGTTGACCACAGTAGCAATTTTGGAAGTCTTTCTCACCTAACTGTTTGGATACCAGCTCTTTCACAAATGGTTTCATCTATCCAGGCTTTTGATACTTAGGATTGGGAAGGCAGAGAAAGAAGGATCATTGCAAGCAAGCTGCTGAGAAAAGGAAAACTGAGTAATTTGTTAAAGGACTGAATTAGTAGAAGAGTTTTTCACACTGTCACATTATGATGACCTCCTGCAGCTCAGAGTGGATACACTGGCAGATATTAAAACCAAGACCACCAGGAAATGCAAAGATTGCAGATGTGAAAGGAAATCTGTGAAACCCTGCTGTGGGTCAGCAGTGACAGGGATGTTCAGATTTCCTATATTCTTGTCCAGACTGATCAAGCATGGGAGAGGCTGTGTTGACACCAACAGCCAGGCTCCTTCAGCCACTGCCCTGTCCTGAAAGCCCCCAGGTCTGAAGAACTATCTGAGCAGAAAAGCACTGTTTCTTTCCAGATGTTCCTCTAGTCAGCTCTGAGTGAAAGCTAAAATGCTAACATTGCTTAAGGAAACAAGGCTCTTGATGTCTGCATCCAGGCCTGTTTGTCTTTTGTTTGTGTCTCTTCCCTAACCTTTTCTGAGCTCACCGGACAATTTAGATCTAATAAGACAAGCCAGAAGCCTTACAGTCATTAAGTTCCTACACATTTCCTGAAAATAGGGTGTGGGTGGAAGAGAAAGACTTCATTAATGCTGCCTGTGAGGGAAAGGCTGGTGAACAAACTCCCACCTCTTTAGAAACCAGATTGTACACAAGGGAGAGAAAGCAAGTGGTTATGAAAATCCCAGGTACAGGAAATCTTGAGGTCTGCAGAGGACCCACACAGAAAGATCAAAACCACAGAAACACAAACTTTCCTTCTTCATATGTTTTGACATTCAGTCTTACCATTGGGGGTAATCCAATCTATTTTAGTTTCAGGACCTGAAAAGAGAAGGGACCAGATGTGTTTGTGCTTGGAGTCTAAGTGTACACATCTGTGAGCCCACAGAAGCTTCATGCAGGAAGGAAACATTCCTCAAACAACACGTGAAGCTGTCATTTATTTTTAAATGCCCTAAGACTGGGGAATTGCCATCTGTAATTGCTGATAGTAGATGACCACTGATAAAATTGATGGAGCCCTGGTCGTCAAGTGAACTGCATTGCAAAGGCAGGGCAACAGCTGACAAGAAAGGAAAAGAAGGGTTTGGTTACCACAAAACAACTTAAAACTAGGATGAAAGCTTTATAATCAAAGTTGTGGTTGTGGTTTGCATATTAGATGCATATTCTGCTTCCGTGTGGAGATGACGGATATCCAGCTGACTCTTTGATAAAATTATCTATTTAATCCAATTTGAATCAAATAGCAGTCAACATTTTCAGTTAATGGGGGGGAGGAGAGGGGCTTTTTATATATATGTTAGTATATTGCATTCTGAGTGGTCTCTGACTGTGGACTTCCACCAAGTGCAAGGACTCAGTCCTTCATTTTTCTTGGCAGAAAATAACTTATAGTTTTCCTGAAGTTCAAGCCTCAATTCTCATCCCTACAGCACTCTGACTATATAATAATCTCCAAGTTGTCACTAAGGAGCTATGGCAATTGCTTGAATACAATGACCCAAAGCAGCTTTTCGAACATCTACTTTTTTTTCCTATATTCTTTTAATCTTAATAATCACAGAGAAAACATATAAAAAGATTGAAATATTTTAAATAAGGCAGAGGATACTTTAATTTCTTAAATGACAAGATTTTCCAAATGTGACCATTTAAAAGAAGTATTTCCACTGCAAATACTTTAAAAATAAAATGCATTACATAGAATGATTTCAGCTTCTGACATTTTATTTCCATATCTGATATATTTTATGGGAGTGTTCTGTCCATTTTTCTTTATCCCATGATGTTGATAGAATGAATTAACTTTTTCCTCAGATCAAAGATCTCCCTAATAAGTTCGTTTATCCTTTTGGATGCAGCACTGAAATAAGCACATCCAGGCTAGTCACAAGTGAAGATGGCTCTGAGTGGAACTCACAGCCAAAGGCCAATTTCTCACAGTTTTCAGGGGTGGCAAGTTGATAATTCTGGAATCACAGCCAATTCCCAGGAGGTAAGTTGTCGGAAAGTTGCATGGGACTTCGGTTTTGCAAAAGGACAAAAAGCTAAGGAACTCAAGGAGCACAGTTTGATTCATGAGAGAGAAACCCTTTTCAGAGCCTTCTTCCCCTACAGGGGACCTGGGCTCTGTTCTCTGCATCAGTTCCCATGAGAAGGTCTTAGCCACTGATTAAAAATGTATTCTGGGTTCATGAAGTCATAGATTGGTTGAGTTTGGAAGGCAGATCATCCTGCAGCACAGTCCTGACCTGTGCTCAGAGCAGAGTCAACAAAGGACAGTTGCCCAGGGCTGTGTCCAGTCAGGTTTTGAGTATCTCCAAGGAGTTTTGCCTAGGAGCACTTTTTCCTTGATGTTCAACAGTAGAGGTATTGGTGCACTATACAACTGGTATCAATAAATTTGATAAAAGCAACCATCTCTCCCTAAAACATCACATCTCTTATCAGACCAGAATGGTCTTTACTAGTACTACTGCTATTACTACTATAAAATTTCAATTTCCTTTTTTGGACTTTAAGAGTAAGCTTCACAGACACTTTTCCCATATTTAAAACCTCCTGCCTCTTACATCTGCACTTGAACAGATTGCCTCATATATTCTGTAAAACTATTTTTAATCACATTTATTACCTGAAGATTTAACCCTTCATTTACGAGATCCATATAGAGAGTAAGGAGGTATTTTTGGAGAGGCACATTTCTGAGCTGTGTACTTCTTCCATTAATCAAGGCACCAAAGGAAAGATCTCCACCAATACAGCTACACCAGTTCTCAGCAGGCAACAATCTCCCTTTAACGTCTGTAAAGCATTCCTTATTTAACAATACCAGCTAATTAAATAATCAGAGAAGCATATTTCTATAGAGAATCAGAGAAGTATATGCCTATGAAGACTGTTCAGTCCCAGGCACAAGTGTGAGAATGTGGTATTTTTCTTCTAATTAGTATTGAAACTAAATTCCTCCTTAACTCTTTATCTTACTGCTCATTTGAATTTCTCAGAAGCATTCATTTTGACTCTAAGAAAAGCTGTGATTCAAATCCTTGCAGCTTTGCTGATGTTCAGATTAGATCTCCTCGTGGATCAAAGCGTTCCCCAGGACGGCTCTCCTTAGCAGGATGCAGGGTTCTGTATTTGTGTGAATCAATCCAGACCATTTCAGGGTCACTTTTAGCAAAGGAAAGCCTGCCTGTTAAGACCAGATAAGAGTGAGGTCATTGATTTATTTTTTCCTCATTATCTGGCAAGGTTTCAGTTGAAGCCTAAACTCATTATCTCTGTGGAAATACAAACACAACTTGGTCCCTTGAAGCAAGTTAATTTAGTTTGAAAACAGTTAGGGAGTTACCTTCTGAATTCAATTAGCTAATAACTCCTGATGGGTAAAGGTCACAGAAGAGCAAGGCACTCTGATGGTTTAAGTTGAATGCAATTCTGGGTAATATCAGAGCAGCACTTTTCCCCTTCTTACTGAGTCATGGCTGCAGCTTCTGGCCGCCACCTCCAAACTCTCTGTCAGTAAGAGAGACAAATTTATGCAAGAAGGGATCACCTTCAGGGATCAGAAAAGCAGCAGTACCTTTGAATACAGCTCCTTCAGTGTCTTCCCTTTATATTGGAAGTAAATCAGCAGGAGAAGACCTTGCCCCTTTCAACCACACTGAATAAGGCCCCTCTACTCACCAACATTAATCAAAATAATGCGTACATTAAAATCCAAATCCCTCTCTGCAACAAGACACAGTCAAATACAGGATTCACTTTCTATTCCCAGCTGTAGAGATGGTTCTTACAAGGACTGATGTTGTAGGAGAGTCTGTGTTTCTGCAAAATATATGATACTTGTGGATCACTCATGGGCTACCAGATGCAAGAGGCAGTTTCAGGCTGGGCTGGGAAAACATTTCCAGCTTAACACCCAAGTTAGAAAATAATACTATGACAGAAACACTGACAGGCTTGATCACAGTATAATAACTGTTGGTATTAACTACCATAATAGAGGGGAAGTAAATGGTGGAAGGGCGGCACATTTTAATTGTTCTCTCAAGGAAACACCAGGCTCTGAACTACCCTGGGCAATCACGAGCTACAAGCAGTTCCCTCTTAGAGAAACAATTTTTCATTTTATAATGTGAAAGCAAATTTCTTGCCAGTATTACCTCAGGTCATTAGCTATATTGTAATTCTTGTGTTTTTCCAAACTGATTTCCCCCTTAATTTGATTCTGAGCAGCTGATTAAATTTACCCTCCTTGAAGAAACAGACATTCAATTTAACTCTAGTTCAACACTCTCCTGGTATCAAAATACAGTTCTCATGGTCACACTTCTAGCTACAGAGTAATTTTGTCACTGCTTTAAAGGGACATTCTCTAACCAATGACAATATGTTGGCTTGCTCCTGCACATCCATGTTATACAGAAGCTCAGAAAGCAGAACAATGAACTACAATGCAAAAGGTACTCTTCAGACAACTACAAATCATGGAATTATAGGATGAAGGAAAACCCAATGCAGCACTGGTATTCTTTTACTTACTTATCCCACAAGGAACCAAATTTGATACGCAGAAGCATGGTTCATTACTGTAGTCCCCAGGGCTCTCACCTTCTCAGGCGGCTGGATCAATGACACCCTCCAAATACATTCTCTTTCAAGACTCCAAGTGGACATCCAGGCTGAGTCTAAATTATTTAAGTAGGGATCTAGCCTTGGGATCCTGTGGGTCTCTGAGCCATTTCATGTGCAAAAACTTAAAAAAACATTAAACAGGAACATTATGCAAAAGAATTCTACTGGATCAGATCAAAGGTCCACTTAGTCCAGTATTCCACTGCTGACAGAACCCAGCAGCAGATACCAAGGGAAACAATTTTTAAAAGGGGAAACCATGCAGTGATTTTCTCCACTCTCTCCTCCCCACATCCAGAGCCTGCCACACAGACAGATCCTCAGGCACAAATGTCATCTTGTTGCCTATTAGTCCCTGATAGATTTTCTTTTTCCATTAATTCTCCTGATCAGTTTTGAGCCCATCTAACCTCCTGACACACAGCAGATACTGTAAGACTGGTTCTAGTTTAATCACACACCACAAGGACCAAGTCTGCTGTTGTTTGCTTAAGCCACTACCCAGTAATTCCACCTGATGTCCCTTATTCTTGTTCTGGGAGAAACACAAACAATCATTTGCTACTTATTTTCTCTGTGCCACTCATGATTTTAAACACCGCTATCGCATGCCTTTCCACCCTCCCCTTTCCAGTCTAAGGAGTCTATTTAATCAATCTCAATTCAGAAGCTGTTCTTTGTTTGTGAAAACACTTGTCAGGTTTCTCTGTCCCCATCGAAGACTGCCATAGCTTTTCCTAGATGTGGAGACCAGAACAACGCACAGTAATCAAGGGGTGAATGCACAGCAAAATAATTATTTTGTTTTCTGTGTCTTCCCTAGCAATTTCTGACAATCTATTTGCTTTTGAGCATTTCTCTGCCCTCAGCCAACATTTTTAAAATTACTGACAGCAAATTTGAGCTCTCTTCCCTTAGTCACAATAGGTAGCTTAAAGCCCATTTCAGCATCATACAATCATGTTTATTTTTTCCCATGTGCGTTATCTTGTGGTTATTGGCACCAAAGGCAGGCTGCCATTTTACGGCAACACCACTCACCACACTTTTAAAAGCAGATTTTTTCTTTCCTACCCTGAATAACTCAGTCAAAGAAGCATCCAGCACTATTTAGGACATTGTCCAGACCACTTATGAATATGCCATCATAGAACTCAGTGCAGATCTCTATGGGATTCCACTTGTTATCGCCCACTGAAATACCTAACTGTTTATTCCTACTCCTCACATCATTTCCAGCAGGGAACTTTCCTTTCATCCTGCTACTGTTTTGCTTCTTTAGGATCTTCCAACTGAGGAGCTTATCAAAAGCTTTAGGAAAATCTGAGCACACTGTACCAACCAAATCACACTAATCCACACTCATGTCAGTGCTTCAGACAAAAAGCAGTGGATTTCTCTCAGACATGATTTCTCTTGAAAAAAGCCACACTGACATGTTTCCAAAGTCCTTTTTAAATACAAGTGTCAAATTGCCATTTTCCCTTTCTGTGATACAATAGATCTGGGGGGTGGAGATGCAGGAGCTCCTGTTCCACTACTGAAAGTTGGCTGAATCTGAGTGTGCAGTGGTTACCATGACCAAAAGTCCCTCCAGCCCTAACCCTGCAAACAAGATCCTGCTTGCTCCTCTGAACAATGCCAAGCACTGCTTCTTCTCCAGGGATTCCCCATTTAGTGCTTTCAACAAGCAGTCACTCATGCTGCTTCACAGCAGTGGAATCCCTCCCCATCATGACTCTTTCTCCACTAACACTCCTATTTTATTCTGCAGCTGC
Source organism: Vireo altiloquus (assembly GCA_013396875.1). Lineage (NCBI taxonomy): Eukaryota > Metazoa > Chordata > Aves > Passeriformes > Vireonidae > Vireo > Vireo altiloquus. The sequence continues at coordinate 696,238 of VZRF01000971.1, forward strand.
TCAGTTCTGTGAATTACTCCCACACCTTTAGTGCCCTACACACCCCCACAGAATAACCTTCCCCTCAGCAGCCAGATCTCTCCTGCAGCCAGGCTGCACCTTCCTTGTGAACTCAGGCCTTTCTGGAGATCACAGAGCGGGCCAGGATCTGCTCTCACAGAGGAGATGTCCATGCTTTTCTCCCCCACGTTCAGCCATCCCTGAAGAACATGACATGATAGAACTATCTTTTAAGAAGGTTTAACAAAACTCTAAATTAAAATTCATGTGGGTTTCCCAGTGAGGAAAATTTTGAACCCACAAAACTATACTGGTGCTTGCTTTTACAATCACAGATTAATCATCTTAGTGTTATGGCTACCCATGTAAAGCCTGAGGCATTAATTAAAATAATGCAAGTGACACAGTTTCTCTAATAACATTGAGCTATTTGACAACAGATCTGGTAGTTATTAGAAATTGTTGTGGTTATTCCAAATAAAATTTAACTATGCAAGCACACTTGGTTTCTAATCTTACCTGGTTTTATGTTAATAGCCTTATTCTTGTCTTATTCTCATCCTTCTTCAGGTTTTCCATTTAATGCCTTGCAAAACATAAATGTGCACATTTCGGTGGCAACTTAGCTTTTCAGAATATATCACAAGTTCTTAGAGCTGTATACATAAAATCAGTAAAAAGTCCACCAGGATCTTAGGCACTGCTTTGCATGTATGAGGTGCTATCTGTAAAAGAATTCAATCAGAAAATTCATTACAAAATGTGAGAAATGGCCCAGAACCTCCAGTCTAGTGTATGCTGAAATTTATGAAGTGGTGTTAAGGGAAAATTGTTTCCAGAAGGCATCAGATAAGATAGCAAAGATAAAGACTCCCAAACAAGGAACTGGAAAACAGACACACAGTGATGCCCAAAATACACCTTTTTAATTCCAGGTACCAATGCTCTAGTTAACAGGTAGATCTGTATTCACTCATGTGAAGCGAGACCGGGGATTAAAAATGTTCCTGTCTCTGAAAACAGATATTATAAAGTATGTTAATAATAATGGAGTATTAACTGAGGAGCTGAAACCTTTCAGTGGAAAAAAAATATTTTAGTTTTTTCACTGACGCACTTAGGTGTCTGCATTCATACATGTACATATAGAGGCCACGTGAGCTCACACAGCATTGTAAAAACACAGGCCCTGAGCTTCTCAATCTTTTTAATATTGAAAGGTGAAACAGGTAAGATGGCCCTACTTTCCTGTTGTGAAACACCCTCAAATGTTTCCTTTCACGTGAAATGTCTTTTGAGTAGGACCACTTAAGTCCCTGGGGCTACAGTAAGCACCACTAGGCAGCAACCAGTATAATTTACTGCAAAATTTGTGTACAAAAAATCTCCCTCCACAGCACTCCAGAAGCCAGAAGGACACATAAATAACAAATATTTCAGTACTTAGCACTCATAAAAAAAGGAAAATTCAGAAACATTAGATCCCAAACCCAACCACATTAGGACAATCACTGCACAGAAACAGAGCTTGAATGAACAGTTTCCAACTAATTAAAACCTAATAACCATAGCAAGGTTTCCAGCTCTGCATGCTTCACTAAATGTTTCATTTTTTCCACTAACTTTCATTTCATATATTTTAGCAATATTTGTGTCTCTTGATGCATTACTGATGCTCAGACTCAGTTCAGTTTTCCCAAGTCTTTATTCCACACTAATTTCCTCAGGTGCCTGAGTCAACCTTTCAGAGATGATGTTCCTCCAAGCCCAAGCTTGGTCTAGCTGTTTCGAGGTATTTAACCAGGGGAGCAGGGTCTGCTGGGCAGAGTGGGAGCAGGGGAATGCCAGTCTCCTCCTGGTGATGCCTGTAACCTCCTTTTCTCCAACCAGGCTCTGAAAACAGCCCTGACCCTACTGCATCTCTCAGCAGCAGTTTTCTGCTGGGGAAGGGAGGATGGAATGAGCTGCTGTCCTCTCTCTCAGCCAGCCTACAGCAGGACAAGCCTGCAGGCACAGCAGAGCAGCTGTACAGACCCCTTGCACTCTGCCCTTAAAACTCATGTAAGAACCACAACCAAATCTGACCCATGACCCCCACACTCTTCTGCTTTCAGCTGCCCCAAGGCTGGGCACAGCTGTTCAGGAACATCACATTATTTCCTTGTTTTCCCAAAGTCTTTCCTTCAAATGTCTCACAATTACGTGGAAGCTCATCTTTCATTTACACACAACGGCAGTCTGGGGCCTCCATGGAAACCCAGACATGTGAATCCTACATGCATACCAGGAACCAGACAGGTCCAAAGATCTCCAAGTCTCTTACTGCTACTGCTTTCCATCTTCCAATCTCTTAGCATCTGGGTTTAGCAACACTGCACAAAAGCCCAATGCATAGGGCTCACCATTTCTTCCTTCCAGGCTTAGGGCTGTTATCTGGTTCACTCTGGGGAGTGAGGAAAGAGGAAGCATTTTGGCTGGTCTGCCGAGAAGCAATCCCTGCTGCCCAGCACAGCTCACACTCTTCCATAGTGGAAGCACTGCTGTCACCAACAGCAAGCTTCTCACCACAAATGTTCAGGCTAAAAGCAAAATCTTCACAGCTTCTTAAAAACAGACAGTCCCTGTAGCTACAGACGGGACAGACTTCTGTTTTCTCTGAGTGGCTGCAGAAGGATTTAGTGCATTTACTGACCAGGCTATACGTTCTGTCATCTGGAGCCTTCTGCTTACTGTTTATTTGCAATTTTTCAAAGAAACCCCTCTGTGAGGCAGGACATACTGGTCAGTCTATCCCTCCCTCCACAATAACAACCCCACAGCAGCTCTCTCTCTCTGCCATTATCAGAAGCACCCAGGAGCCCCGGGATGGGAATGTGAATGCACTGAAGCACGACGTGGCTTGGGATTATAATGAACTACTGACCCTTAACAAACAATTTGGTGAATATAAACAGTGTTTTGTTGTGGTGACCTGCTCAAGCATGTCCAGGCACCAGGCACAGCAAGCAGGTGACTCTCAAGGTGCACTGCTGCTGCCTGGGGAGGAGCAGAGCACAAAGCTCACGGAACAGCCAAGCCTTTCAATGTCAATGCTAACTTGCCACAACAGTTTCTGGATGGCTTTCTAGTAAGAAAAGTGACCAAATGGGTAATAAAAATGAAATTACCAAAAATATTATATCAGGTATTTTTAATGAGGCATTTTTAAAACCAATTATTTCTTGCTAAACACAAAGAGGCTCCACTCTGTTGGTAACGGGGGTGCAGACTAACCAGGATAAAAAGGAACACGGCAGGCCTCTGAGAAATGGTAGCAAATGTTGCAAACAACCTTGAAGTCTGTTTTTTTACAGGATGATCAGGAGATACAGAATCTGACTTTTTGGTTGTTTTGGTTTTTTGGTTTTTTTTTTTAATGCTGCCTGTTTCATTTCCATTAAAAATACCATCTGGCAGAAATTTTATCTCAGAAATCAACACCCAGGTCTAAGAGAGGAGCTCTGCTCCATGAACTATTCTGTGTTATCAGCTTTCTTAACTGGCAACTTCAGCTCACTCAATAGTTGCTCACAGCAACTATTTCAAAGCGTAGGCCTGAGGAATAATTCCCAGCAACAGCTACTTGTGCAGAAGGTCAACGCATCATTTTATACATCTCAGCAATACTTACCATCCTCAAAACCTTAGAAAGTTTTAAAATCTTTTTTAAAATAGGGAGAATTATTCGGCAGCACCTCCCACACAGTGAATGACAGAGATGACACAAATTTTGACAAGACAGCTGCAGTTCTGGAGTGGTTCAGAAATATTCATCCCTCTGTCCAGGGACAGGCTTTGGGTCATGCCTGGAATGGCACAGGGAGCATTAACTGTGCTCATGCAGAAGTGCTATTTTATTTTCAGATTAAACAATGGTGTGAACCAACCCAGTCCCCTTTTCATCACTTTAGACTCCATACTGAAGAAAACAGCAGTAGTACTCTGGGTCTCACCCTCATGTTATAATTTAAGTGTGCAAGTTGCACACTGTGCTTTATTTCAGGCTTCAGGAGCAGCAGAAAAAAGAAAAGCAGCTGTATCCAGCTGTAGCTATCAGTATTTTCTAAATATTTTTGTCCATATTGTGAGTCTGTAACGGTGAATGAGATTGTAAGGTATAAACATATAAATGCTTTGCACACAGGTAGTATGCTTCAAGTGTTCCACCTGTAATACCTAAGGTATCTTGAAATCCCTGTGCTTTCACTTAAGAATTTGCAAACTTGAAAACTTTTCCAAACTTCTAAGAATGATGCCTTTCTTAAAAAAGAGTAAGCATGCAATAAAACTCATAGCTATGTACCATGGGCTTTTTTTTCCTTTAATCATGGGAAAACAACAGCACTAAATTTCAATATTAGTTGTGGTAGATCAAATATTGACTCTTGCACAGAGGCATGGCTTCCCAAGGCCACCTGGAAAGTTGACAAATCAAAGCAGAGAAAGAGCTTTGACTCTAACAGAAGTATTAACCCAAAGTAATTTACAGTTTACTACACAACTTATATCCTAAATTAGACTACTGGAGTGAACTATAGGAGACTTAAGACATGTATCTATGGTCCAGGGAACACAACTACTGGGTCCATTTCACTTCCAATTATTAAGAAATTTTGCTTTGCAAGGAAAGTTCTAGGTCCTTGCATTAGACCAAGCAGGCAAGCTGAAATAGTTGAACCTCTGAAATACATGCAAAATTGAGTTGGGATGGGTGAGGATGTTACCATAAAAAAGGTCAAGTTTTCTTTTATTTAGAGCAATTCTAAATGGAGCACAGAGATTTCTGAAAGAGCAGAGAACCAGGGCCTGTGCACTCTACTCAGATTAGTTAGAGATGATAACTTTCTGAACTGCTACCTAAACTCCCAGAAAACTGTGTGTAGCTAGCAAAAATGGAAGCAGAAACAAAAATCCAGTATTTATTTCAGTACCCTGTAGTGACCAGGTTAAAACTCATTTTCTGTTACAAATTTTCACATCTTTCACCAGGATTTTTAGGGTTGGGGTGTTTTTTCTCTCCTTTTTAAGAGACTACTGTAGTATCACCAGAATCTTCACTCTCAGAGTTTACCCAATAGTGTAAACTTTTTACCGAAAAAATTATATAAGCCTGATTATTTTAACAAGTTCACAGGAACTGGGGTTGTTTATGAGGATTGAATAGAGGTTTCAACTTGAAGTTCCTACACCTCTGTGTAAATACACTTTGTATTTTAAAGAAGAAAATACCACATCCTCAGATTTTAGGAAATTTCAGACACTTGGAGAATAGATGACTCCGTCTTTCAATCGGTATAACAAGCATCGTACTGCCATCTAGTGAGCAATGTAAAAGCGACTGACACATCAAGATGCATGAATATTTCTCATTACAAGCCATTTTTCTCTTTCATAAGTACAAATAGAAAAGAAAAGCAAATTTAGGTATAAAACACTTCTGGAAAATAGATAATATAAAAAGCTTTGCAAGATAAATTGAAGAGGCACAGGCAGGCCAGCATAAGGAAAGGAGCTGGAAGGTTTCTAAGACCATGTTATCCCACTATCCTGGGAATGCAGCCTTCTCTCCTATGTAGATCATGGGATTCCCCATGCTTCAGACAGTAGGGTCTGTTTTTTGACAATAGCTAAATACTCCATGTCCCTTCACTGCCCAAATGTAAGGCACGTAGCACACCCATAAGCCTGAGCAAGGCTTTAGTGGCTACCCACAGAAGAAGCATCCCCCAGGTGTCACCAGTGAACACTGGCAACCTCTGTCTCTGCTCTGGTTTGAGAGAATATGAAATCAGGTTGCCACAGGGTTTCTTTCCATCCATGAGGCTGTGGTTCAGACACCTGCAAGGGCAGGACACAGCTTTGCCTTTCATCTGAGCAGAGACATGGCAAATTTTCCACCTTTTCCCAAAGGCTGATTGAGCTCAAGGCTTGGACCAGAGTGCTCTAGGCTCAGTTCAGATCTGAGAAGGCAGATCCAAGGGTGGGACCCCGAGGGCAAGAGCCTGCGAAGCCCTGTGAACATCCCTGCTGGAGATCACTACACTTGACACAGTGGGGCTACTGCTCTGTGGCTGAAGGTCTCTCTTGGTCAGCACCACCAGACAAAGCTAGCTAGGTGATTTGGCTAGCAAGCTCCAGGCTGATGGTCATAGGGCACAGCAGCAGCATACTGCCAAGGACAGGTCCAGACATCCATCACTGGCCTTCCTGTGCTGTCCTTCACAGTTCACTGACTCATAGAGAATGGATTATGTCTAACAGGTGCTCTTCAGCACTGACTTTCTCTGTCCTCACTTGTCAGTACAACTGTCCAAAAATTGTGCTAGTGCACAGAGAGGTTTTGGGCACTTTCTTGGAATACATACTTGTTAAAGGAAGAAAAAAATGGGATAGAGCATAAACACACTTGTAACCCACCCCCAGGTGACAGCCAAAGGAAAGCTGATGAGGCCCTGCAAGGACTACATGATTTATCAACTCAAGAAAGTGGTTTCGCAATGTTTGTTTATATTCACAAACTTGTGGATTCTGTCAGCACTTACTGAGGCAGAAGAAAGCTTGAAACAGGCGCTTTAGAAACCATACTCCCCCCTCACCCAGTGACTAGCAGTACCAACCACCCTTTTTTGCCATGCTCAGTCAAACACATCAGTAACACACTCTGTCCTTTTCCTATCACACAGGCCCTGCAGGGTTTCTGACACCAGTGACATAAGAAGCAGAGTCAGATGGAGGAGAAAGGGAAAGAAATGAAGCAGAACTTTTCCATGGCAGGTGTGTTTGCAGAGGAAAAACATAAATTAATCTCCAAACACTAATGCATTCCCCAAAGGTAGGCTGCAGGAATAAACATATCTATGATGCTTCTATAGTACAAAGTGGCAGATTTTACAAGGACTGTGTTTATATTTACTCAGCCATACTGCTTCCACAAGCTGACAACACAAGCAGCAGTCAGAAGTCAGGATGCAGCTCCTATTAAAGCAAGTGGCACCACGCAGCACTTCTCAGCCAGATACACTTTTTCTTCAAGGCCTCTTTGCAGTCAGCACACACACAGCTGACCCCACTAGTCTGGCTTTAGCAAGAGTCAAAGAGAAGAAGTCTTCTCTAACTGGTAATTTTAATTATGGTCATTCTCTTCCAATCTCTCTCACAAAACAGATGTTTTCTACCCTCCTTTCTCCAGCAAAGTTTCCTACACTATAGATTTTTTGTCATGCATGACAAGCAATATATTTGTTAAAATGTCCCTGTAAACCATGAGGAGGATAAAACCAACTGCTAGTTGCACCAGCACAATATTGAACAGCTGCTCCATCTGTTCCAGGAAATGGTGACAGGTATCTTGCTACAATATATTACACTAATTTTTTCCAAGGTATTTTTATCTTCGGTCATTTAAACTGCAGTGAGGTATTTTATCACCATCCAGAACCTCCATAATCACTTCTAAACTGCTTAGTAGCCTAAATCGCTCCCTGCTTACATAACTTTAGTGCTGCCATGGCAATGACATCCTGCCACCATCCTTTGCCAAAACTGACCCATCCTTGTGGGCCTGGATATGACATGACATGAGGAATGCTGCCTGCAGCACAGTGGGGAAAAGGAAGGATTTAAGAGATTTCCCTTAAGCCCTATTGGCTTCAGAAGAGCTGTATAACAAGATGAATGTAGCAGGGTTTCTCTTATCACATTTTAACAGCATCGCTTAATATCACCAATTTAAACACAAAAATCAGCATTCAGTTCAAGTGTTTCATCACTGGGAAAAAAAAGAAGGCTGCCCATCTCCATTTAGAAACTGAAGAGTGATATATATTTGGATTTCATCTTGGATTACATTTATGAATTTTTTTCTTTTTTTAATCACTTGCAGAAGTCTTGAGAGAACAGCATCAGCCAGAAAGTCTTTCTTGTTGCTCTTTTGAACTCTGTTCTATGCCTATATACACTTAATCGCATATGAACCTCAAATTAGTGCTATTAAACTAACATTATATTCTGCAGATAAAATCCATTTTTGTCCATCAGCATTTTCTCCACTCACCAGAGGCCTGCTTTTTGTCTATTTTTACTGCATTGATTTTACTTGTTTTCTCTCTCATTTAGAGGTACGTGGGAAAATCTCCCTTTAACTGACGGATGTTAACATTATGCAAAGTTCATACCTTGCAAGTGCTTTTTTTTTCCAGCCTCACTGTATGTCTACCTTTCAAATCACTGCCATTTCCTACAGCTCAAAACACCAGCAAAAAGAGAAGAGCAGGGCCAACCAAAATAACCTTCTCTGTGAACCCATGGAGGCCATGACTGTCAATTTTCTTATAAAAAGTGAGATTGAGGAAAGCTTGAAATTAAATTTGGTGCTACTAGAGTTGGATCATGTAAGACAGTAATCTAGCAACACATTTTAGCAAGCATAAATTAAAGTTCATCTGATTCTGAGATCAATGGGAGTACAAAGATTGTTTAAGTGCTTTTTTCTACCACAGCCAGAATGCTTCACATGAGCAAACAGATTTTCTTCATCCTCCTTTTAATGACATGATCTTGACAGGCGAAGGGTGTCAAACTCAAACAGCAGCACTGAAAAGAACAGGTTTTATCCTGCTTTCAACACTTTGGGAGGTTTAACCAGAGAATGGCCACCACCAACTTAGGAGAAGTGGTAGCCCCACCCCAGGAGGTGTCGTCGTCCCTGTGGTGGGATGAGGCACAGGAGACAGAAATCTAAAACTGTTCCCAGAAGGCAAATCCCTCAGCAGCCAGAGCCTTCTAGCTCATGGCAAGGGAATGGAACAACTTCCCGCATGCCTCCCCACTACGTAGATTTTTTGTATGTTACTGGTTCTTCCCCTTCTCCCCGCCCTTTCTCCGCCCCCCCTCGCCTTCCCTATATAAACCCATGCTCCCTCTGACTTACCCTGAGTCCCTCTGCTCCCTGAGACCTTTTGTAGGTCGGCCTTAATAAAGGACCTCCATGGAACCTCGTAGCAGGACTCCATCCCTTCCTTCCACATCGGCCCTAGGCGGCAAGAGCTGAAATCACACCAGGCGAGGCTGCAATGCCTGTGCCCCCAGGAGTGTGTCCTTTTCAGGATGCTTCTCCAGGGAAGGTCATGGCACTAACCTGCCGCAACACCAGCTCCCTGTGAATAAAACAGAACAAGGGGATCTCATGTGCCATCAAGTCCATTTCCTCTGCAGGCAGACATCTAATACAATTTTTTGTAATTCACACATGCTAATCAAGCCCAGTAAATATGCAGGTGTTTTGCTCCTGTACCCATCAGAGGCCTGTTCCAGAGCCCCACCATTCTGATCCTCAGAAATCTTCAATCCCTTCCTTCAGGTGGGCAAACACGTCCAAGTAAGATTATTACTGTGGCAGTAAGGATATGAACATGTTACATGTTAGCATGACCCTAACTTGTAGAATCTAGACTGGAACTTAAAGGCCAATGCTACAAGAGATAGGAAAGAAAAGGAGACCCTTCCGGAGAGAAGTCAGAGCTTTGGGAGAAAGCAACACTAAAATCATAGGTTAAGAAGTACAAGTATGCCTGCAAGATCTTGTTTCTCCCCCTCCTGTGAATTTAATTTTGTGAATTATCTTTCTAAAGAGTGAAATCTCTTGCAGGAAACCACAAAAATAAGTAGGATTTTTTTCAAGACACAACATATAATCACAGGTGCCTTGCTAATCCCTTCCTTTTTTACAGAGCCTTTATTCTTTGAAAATGGCCCTCAGCATTTTCTTTTGCCCCTGCTGTTTACATGCCTGTTCTGTATCATTTGGGAAAAAAAAAATAAAAAAGAAGATAAATTATACTGTCCATTCTGGCACAGGTACCACACCATCCTGAAGGTACATTTATCACAAATCATCTGCAGAGACAGGGTGCAATGCAGATATTCCTGACATTGTCAGTCTGGAGAAAAACTTCTACTGGACCACCAATTTTCCCAGAGGATGGCATCCACAGTGATCAAAACACAAAAGGCCAGCACTTTTGATAAGGGACAGCTCCAGCTCTTTCATACCTTAATTTTTAAGGACCCTGGGTACAATTTAATTGATACACTTGGCAGGTGATCTGACCTGTCCCGGTACAATAGGTATGCCTAGTTGAACCAGAAATTGTGCTGCAAAGCCTTACCAACTGCTTGTCACAGCCTACTTACTGTCTTCAGTAGTAATGAGTCTTATTATTAAATGCACTGTGGAATTACATTCTATCTATGCTTATCTGTGACAAATACATAATTGTTTTGTGATATAAACCACAATCTACTCAGCACGGAGAAAAATGACCTCTCACAAGGCAAACTTGAACCTAGGCATCTGGGTCACAGAGATGATCACAGCCTTGGGGCATCTCTTCTGTCAGCATTGAGGTTGTTCAGCCTGGAGAAGGCTCCAGGGAGACCTTAGAGCAGCCTTCCAGTACCTAAAGGGGGCTTATAAGAAAGATGGGGACAGACTTTTTAGCAGGGCCTATTGTGATAGTACAAGGAGTAATGGTTTTAAACTACAAAAGAGAAGATCAAGATTAAATGTAAAGAAGAAATTTTTTTAAAATGAAGGTGGCAAAGCACTGGCACAGGTTGACTAGAGAGGTGGTGGATGCCCCAACCCTGGTAACATTCAAGTTCAGGCTGGACCGGGCTCTGAGCAACCTCTAGTTGAAAATGACCCTGCCACTGCAGGGATCTTAGAATAGATTATCTTTAAAGGTCCCTTCCAACCCAAACCGTTTTGTGATTCTATGAATTAAGGCACTTAGCATTTAATTTCTGTCTAACCACACACTTACACAGCCACCACGTGCACCACACGGTGCCCATTCATGAGTTGCTGCCCAGCTGGCAACAATTCCAAGATTTTGGGACTGAAGCCGTACCCTTTATTCGTATTTCCCCAACATTTCCTGTATTCATGAGGCCAGAGCGCACAAGCTGCACTTGGCATAGCTGGGTATGACCGCGAGTGATGCCGTGCCCACAGAACCCACGCTGCCACCGCTACGAGAGATGATAGCAGATGGGAAGCCTCTCATGCTGATAAGTTTCCTTCTGCAATCACACCCTCCGGATACGTGCGCACTCTCTCTCCGCACACACGTGTATTTTTCCCCTCTTTCTCTACACACGTACATAATTCCCGTCTCCGCCGAGGCCGGAGTACGAGGCTCGGCAGTGCCCGCCCTCAGCGCCCGGCCCCAGGGACGGAGCAGGGCCCGGGGAGGCTGTGCCGAGCTGGGGCTCCCGTGAAGGGCGGGGGGTGGCTGTGCCGGGCTGGGGCTCCTATGCCGGATCCGGGGTGGCCGTGCTGTGCCCCGGGGTGGCTGTGCCGGGCCCGGGGGAGGAACACAACCCCTCGTGCCCCCACCCCCGCTCCCTGAGCCCCGGCCAGGGCAGGCCATGCGGCGGGAGCGTGTGCGGGCCAAGCTCCTCCCCGCCGCCGCCGCCCCTCGCCGCGCCGCGGGGACGTGCAGTCGCTCGGCGGGACATGGAGGCGGGCGGCGGGGCCCGGGCCCGGCTCCCAGCGCTGCTGCTGCTGCTCCTGCTGGCGGCGGCGCTGGGAGGCGAGGCGGAGGCGGAGGAGCCGCGCCCGGCGCGGCAGCGCGGGGACGAGCAGTGCCATTACTACGCGGGCGGGCAGGTGTACCCGGGGGAGGCGGCCCGGCTGCCCGTCTCCGACCACTCGCTGCACCTCAGCCAGGCCAAGAGTAGGTGCCGGGCGGGGATGGGGCTGCGGGAGCGGCGGGGGGGGGGGGGGGGG
>VZRF01000971.1:708110-754635 GCA_013396875.1 Vireo altiloquus
TGCGGAGCGGGGCGGCGGCGGCAGCGCCACGTCAGGCGGAGCGCGGAGCTCCACATCCCTGCCCTTCGCTTCCCTTCCCCGCGCCGGCTCTGCGTGCGGCCTCCGGGGAGGCCCCGGCAGGCAGGGGAGGGGGCGCGGAGCGGCCCCCGCCAGCCCCTTCCAGACCTGCATTTCCATCGTGGTCACCGCCGCCCTCTCACGGGCGTCCAGCAAGGTCCGTGGTTGCCGAAATGGCGAACGAGTTTAGGGAAGCGCTTTAAGGCATACACGGGAACGTTTTGTGCTCACTCTGCGATCAGAAACAATGAACGGGCACCTCTCGTAACCCGCTGTCACCGCGCTGGGTTTGGCACTGGCTTTTGTGCCTGTGCTGGGTTGTGATTTGAATGCTTTGCATGGCAGAGCTGGGGGCAAACACCGTAAATCGCCCCGCAGTGACGTGTTCAGGGATACCTGCTCAAAGTCCCTTTCTGCAGCACAGAGAGTACGGAGAGATCACACAGAAATTATCTTCCTTCTGAGAATGTACAGCTCTCAAATCCTTTTCCTTTACTGGGCCAGGGTGTACGATCTGTTTTAAACGTTTGCAAGCAGATGCTAAAAAAAAAAAAAGCAGCCAAGATATTTGTAGCCAATATTGTTTGGATTTTTCTCCCTTTGCAGTGTAAGTTATTACAGACAGGTGTTTGTAACTCCAAAAACAATTACCTTTATTTAGAAGGGGGTCAAGGCATGCAGTATTTTGTTTAATATCTTTTCCTTCTCCCTCCTAATCTGAAGGTCCTTGTTATACATCCTCACTAACTATATTCTGCATCTGTGGGTTGTCCTAAAAAAAGGAGAGCCAAACAATTCCAACACCATCCAGATAATATTTAAGATTCCTCGTATTTTTCTCAGAAGCTTTTTTCTAATTTCCTGGAGATGTATGTTAATGTCCTTGACATGGCAAATGTATTCAGATCACCTTGTAATTCCAGCATACCCTATCCTTTGTCTCAGAATTCACATTGCTATGAAAATAGTACCTGGCAGATTAATTTTTAATATTTTAAATTCAAGGTTAATCCCTTCTGATGGGAATAGTAAATATATTTCATCAATTTCAGCTGGGTATTTTTTTAAAACACAGCTGTCTTCAAGTTAAAATTTGCTGAGGAATTGTAATTTAATAAACATATGCCAGAATTTGAGCCATTTGTCTCCAAACATGTTGTGGCATGTATTTTTTGTGGACCAGAATTCTAGACAGGTTCCCATGGCTAAAAAGGAGCAATGTGAATTTGAACTATCTTACGCTTCTGGTGCTCAACAGCTATTCCTAACAAAACAGTGAGGGTACCTGAAGTGTTGAACAGCTTCCCCTTCAGTCTAGCCTTGAGCTGGCAGTGCACACGTGGTTTGTTCAGTAGGCCCAGATAAGGTTTGTGTGGCCTCGATTATCAGGGATCAGCAGGGCTCACATACAAGCACAAGTTGGTCAAATTATTTACTTTCCATTTGTACTAGAACCTTTATTTCTTAATCATTCTGTACCCCTTGTTTAGAGCTGTAAAGCAGTTTCGTTGTGGAACTGTGCTGCAGGTTGTTTCTCAAGCAAAAGGAAGAGCAGCTGTCCTTGGACGGCTTGGTTTGAACACCAGCGTCATATTCTGACTTTTAACTGAACATCCTTTCCATTTCAGTCTCCAAGCCAGCACCTTACTGGGAGGGAACAGCTGTCATTAATGGAGAGTTTAAAGAGCTGAAGTTAACAGATTATGAAGGAAAATATCTTGTCTTCTTCTTCTATCCTCTCGACTTGTAAGTAAGAGCACTGTAGACATACCAAGACTGAGTGCAGCTGCACTAGACTCATAATTCATTAATTCTTCTCTTTTTTTGAGGTCTTGTATTTTTCTTTGGTAAAATTTTGAGAGAGAAGAAAGGAGTGACAGAAGAAAATATATTCTTTGCATTTGTTTTCTCATCATGCATTGGTAAAATTGCAATACAATCTTTGTTCTAATAACTGTGTCCACTAATTTGTGTCTCCACACACAAAAAAAAAAAACTTTGCAGTGACCCAATTAGGTATCCTTTGTGTTCTGTTTCATGCTGTAAATCAGTGCTGCAAATAGAAGACAGCATCCCAGCTATATTTTCTAGAGTGTATCTAGTGTGTCCAAGAGGTGGCATTTTCCCTTTAAGCTCATCCTGTAACATCCTAAGAGCATTTAACATTACCATCCTTTATTTAGAATGCAGTAACTTCACTGACTGAGTGAAAACATCTCTGCTTTCTAAGGGGCAGTCCCATTCTTTTCCACAAAATGAAGATGCAGAACTGTTCTAATATTTAACATCATTAGCTTTATCACTTCAGTTCTTCTGTAGTAGAAAAAGTTGAAGAGAAACTAGTTAAAACTTGCAGACATGCAGAGTAACAACAAATTATACTATGATTCTCTGAAAAATTTGGCTTATTGTGCTTAAATTCAGCCAGTTAATACTCATAAAATCTAAAAGAAAGTCAGTGTAAAAACTCTGAATCCAGATTGTAAGATAACTGTAGATTTATAGTCTTCAGAAATAATCCATTTGTAACTAAGCTAGAGTCTGAGGGTGGAGGATTTGTCACACAGCATTTTGGTTAAATACTTGAAGAAGCAATAAAAATAAAAAAACAGAAATAATTTATGATAAATCCACCATTTTAAGTTAAGCAGAGAATTTACTGTTTTCTTATGAAATTTTGACTTTTATCTTGTCTTAAATTTTCTAGTACATTTGTGTGTCCAACTGAGATAATTGCCTTCAGTGACCGAATTGAAGAATTCAGAGCAATAAATACCGAAGTAGTAGCATGTTCTGTGGACTCAAAATTCACTCATTTAGCATGGTATGTATCTTCCTCTTGTCTTTCACTAAACATTATTTATGGTTCAATCTTGGCTGAAGAACAGTACTCCCCAGATTTTTAGCCTGTGTAGGTATATCATAATGTGTGAAAGTCTGATGCTATTGACACAAATGTTTAAAATAAATTTTAACCCTAGTGTGTGAAAGTACCTTTATTTTTGAAACTTGTTTAATGTGTATTGCTTGCATTATGTCATGTCTCAGTCCAAAAAATACTACAAATACAAAAAGAAAATACGTAAGAATGAAACTATCACTAACACGTTGTCCCAGTTCATGAGCACATTGGCATACAGCAAATTTGACTGGTAAGAAAGAGATCATCAGTAACAGATGTGGACAAAACCTGCAAAAGATCTACTGAACATTTTGATCAAGCTACAAATACTGCTCATCTCCTTTGTGTGCAGAACAGAAAAAATGTCACTTGCACTAAATCCTTCTGTACACACTGATCTGGTTTGTGATTTCTGACTTGTGTAGGGAATATAAATCTTGATGAGAAATATATCTATATTTCCTTTCATTCAAAGGATTAATACTCCTCGTAAACAAGGAGGACTTGGACCAATGAAGATTCCCCTTCTTTCTGATCTGACACACCAGATTTCAAAGGATTACGGAGTGTATCTGGAAGATCAAGGACATACACTTAGGTATTTCACTGGATTGCAGTTTGGTTGGGTTTCTGCTGGGATAATTCTTAATGCTTTATATTTAAAGAAGCATTTGAAATTTTTCTTTCAGAGCAGATTTTACTTGGGGATTCATAGCAAGCAACAAATATTGAAGAACACAAAAAAATAAAGAGTCAAAAGAGGGGTCAAGGCAGGGCAAATATGCAGGATTCACCAGAACTGCAGTTGTTCAGGGACCTCCCAAGTTCAAGTGGAGTCAAGACTAAGGTTACCTAAAGAGATACATTTGCCTAAAATGGAATAATTTCTTTTGGGATCCCTGTAATGCCAAAGCATCTGCACATCCCCTGGCAGGGCCTGTCAAAGCATAGTTTTATATTCTGCTAAGAAGTATCCCTTTTTGGTTTTAGCTTTAGCTCAGCTCGTGTCATCTGATACCCAGGTAAAGAATAGTAGGTTACTTGTGGTGGGTATTGTATGGTATTTGCAAAGATCAAATTCCTCCTGTCTAGCAGACATAAAATAGTGCATAAGAACAACACTGTCATTAATTCTGTTTCCTAACACACACACTTTTTTTTTCCCACAGAGGCCTTTTCATTATTGACAATAAGAGAATCCTTCGACAGATCACAATGAATGACCTTCCTGTTGGGAGATCAGTGGATGAAACACTTCGTTTAGTACAAGCATTCCAGTACACAGACAAACATGGAGAAGGTGCTCTTTTAGATATTGCCATATTGAAGATTGTTTTACTTAGCCTGGAAGCTGTATTTGTAGCTTTTTGGAGGAAAGATTCTCAGTAGCATTAAGGGCTGGTCTCATGCAGTGACTAAAGTAGTTTGATTGCCCTGCTTAATTCCATGGTCCCAGGTCCTTATGTTGTTTCTAGAACAGTAATTTACATTTTGCTTCACATTCACGAGAATGAGAGCATAAAGCATTCCTTAGTGTGAATTTTGGCATTATGTACCATGTGTCACAAGCATAAATTTTTACAAAATATGAGGCTGTGAAGAATGAGGCCGAATATTTCAGTACATTTTTGCATACTAAAATAATGGAGATGCAGGCCATCCTTGTCCTGTGCCATTCATTGAGGACTTGTAACAAGTAATTGAGTGTGTTTCATGTCAAGATACCTGGTGATACTGTGGAAGTTGGAGTACCATTACTTGTGTGATAATCTTTTCCCAACAAAGTTTACTGTCTTCAGATCATTACTTTGTATCAAGAATTCCTATTCCTCCAGTTCAAGCATAGGGTAAACTTTTCACATTTCTTTAAATAATTTATTTGAAGATTTGTTTAAATATGAATACATGTTCAGCAGCTTAACTGCCAGTTCAACTCAATGTCACCAGGCATTTGAAAGTACCTTTATATGAAGGTACAAATTATTATTCTGCTGTGCTGTACAGAGTTGAAAAGATAAATGCTGATACTTAGGCTATGCACATCTGACTAAGGAAATTTACCCACATTTAGTTACAAAGCCATCTTACAGAATGTTGATTTGCAGTGTTTCCAGAATACCACATTTTTTCCTAGCTTTTACATGAATGTTGAGGAGAGCCTCTGTAGACACCTTATTGGTTTCTTTGCACAGAATATCAGTTCTCCACAATTCCTACTAGCATTTGAGGCATTTTGTCTGTTAGCATATCTTAAAGCAGTGTAATGTGGCATAACTGCTTGGAATGAAAGCTCAGAGGGAGAGCTCTGAACAGATGAGAGCTTTACTTCAGAATATGCAGCTGTACAGGTAGTCCCAGGGCTCCCAGCCACAGTGTGTGGTAAGCACATGCTGTGATCCCTTTGCTCCTAAGCAAGGCTAAAAATAAAATCAGTCTCTTGTGGAATCTTTGAACTGATTTCTTTACTAGAAAATTCCCCTAGTTTTGGTTTTAAAGAAAGAAGGCTAGGTCTCTGGGTAGTCACCTGAATTTTATTACAAAACTTCTGTTTTTACTAGAAGAGGTGTTCATTCTCAGACTCTGCTTTGACAATACTTTGTGTAGAAGGGCATAAGAATTAAACTAAGGCATCTATCCAGAGATCTGCAGTTTTCAGGTAACAGAAGTGGTAGGTGGTGTCAGGTATAAACTGTTAGGTCACCATCCCATGTGTAAAGAAAACTGTACATTTAATAGTTTCAGATATTGACATGTGACACTTCATGCTGTTTTACCTCATGGTTAGAAAGAGAAATTTAATTGCATAAAAGTCAGTGTGTGTAAATATGCTTCAGCTTTGTCCCCTTTTTTATTTTTCAGTTTGCCCTGCTGGTTGGAAACCTGGCAGTGAAACAGTAAGTCACTGTTTTATATTAACATGCATGTACTACTAATAGGCACTCAGTCATGATTTCTACTAAAACCAAATCCAAAATCTTAGCAGCTTTCAATGAGAAGGTATGACTAATTTCACATTATTAAAGTTACATCTTTTGGATTACTTTTGATTTCATTAGGGGCTTGTTTCCCTCACACTAGACATGTTCCAGTTGTTTCAAACTCCTGGTGTGTGCACAAAATTCGCTTGATCAGCAGTGAGTTTGTCAGCAAGAACTTTTTCCTCTTAACACCTGATGAGGGAAAGTTGGAAACTCTTGAGTTTGTTGGTTATTTGTCCATATAAATTTTTGGTGCAGTTGGTTCTTACTGCAGATCCTGGGCACTACCCAAAAAAAGAAAGATGAAAGATAAAAGTTCCCAGGCAGATGTAGTATGGGCCAGAGCCGGCACCACTATCAGCACTCCAGCAGGGAGCACTGCTTTGCTGTGCAATTGCCCTCCCTTCTTTGTTATTCCTGGGCTCCATGTGACTGCAGGCAGAGGAGCCAGAGCTCAGATAAACACCCAGTGAACTTGTTTGTATTCCCTGGCCCAGGGTGAGCCTCAGCAGAATAATGAAACTTTCACCAGAGGTCTGAGCTGCCTTGTTCAGATGAGATCACTGTTATTTATTTGAGCATGTGGTTTCCTTCTGAACCAGCTAGTGATGACAGAGCACTGTTGTTAAAGAGCTGGCTCAACAAAAACCAGGTCCCAGTAGCCTTTAAGCAGAGTTAGTGAGCATTTTACTTGATAGTAAAAAACAATGGAATGTTAAACCATGTTTCTTTGCTGGATGAGAAAACTTCTCAGGGAGGCTGGGAGTCAATTTTTTCAAGCTATCAGAGGACTGTCATAGTGGGGAAAGCTGGATATTAAGACTGTAAAATGTAAGAGGGCTGGCTGGCCTGATATTTGTATTTTGGCACTGAAAACTTCTGCATTCTATAACTAGGATCACCGTGACATTAACATATTTTCTAAAAAAACAGTCTTACAATGCTGATATTAACAGCTCCAATACTGCCAGTTTAATAATCTAAAGCAATACGTAAGCATTCTCCACCTCCTCTGTGCAAAAGGTACAGATAATAGCAGAGTAGTTGAAAAAGCCTTTCTCAAAAGATGTAGTCATGCCTTCTAAATGTGTTTGATTTAATTAGATCAAACCAGAGGAAGCCATGAGAGTGTGGTGGCCAAGGGAAGAACTGTAAGTAAGTTCTAGCCTCTAGATTAAAGACACTAATTTATCAAAATATCTTGCTTTTGGGGTAAGCTGTCAAAATTCTTCCTTTGGTAGGCTGCACTCTCTCATGCCTTAATCAGTTGAATCTCTCTGCTACTGCTGTTAGGTACCTTTAGAGATGAACAGTAATCTAGTACCAAATCAACTGACAGATTACTCTTCAGTGTTGCTAGTGAGTTGGCAGTAGCATCTTACTATGAAATACTGTGCTGTTCTGGCTTTATTGTGTTTTCATGGCTTTGGTTTTTTGACTAACATTTTCATTTTCTTTCTTGCACAGATAATTCCAGATCCAGCTGGAAAACTGAAGTATTTTGATAAACTAAACTGAGGCTCGCTTCTGAATTAAATAGGTCACATTCAACTTGATTTTTGCCAATAAAATGTCATTAATTTTGGTACTTTTGTGAGTTTGATTAATATGTAACAGCAGTAGAACATTAAAGGGCTCATTGTTTAAACAGAAGTCTAATCTGTGTGAAGCACAGGTACCTCATTAGTTATTAGAGCATATTCGTAGGAAATACACGTTTTCTCTTTAGGGTTTGTTTAGAAGATCAGTCTTCCCTAAATTCACTTCTCTTAATATCTTGGGCTTAGATTCATGACTTTTGCTATTAATAGATTTCTTAATTTCTGCAAAAATCTTGTGTGTTTGGTCACATTCTAGAAACTACAGCTGAGAAAGAGCCACTTGGTTATGGTACATTCGTCTGTAGTCCAGAGGCAGTAGCAGCTAACCTAAGAGCCAGGAATAAGTTACAGTTGCTGAATTAAATTTGCAGTTTGTGTAAACCTTGAAAACATTTTTCAGCTACTAAGAACATACCCTACACTATATAAATCAGTACATCTGCACTGAAAAACACAGCTCTACAGGTTCATGGGATTCAAAGGCTGAACCAGTAAATTTTTTTATGCTTTAATTTGTAGTGTATTTGCTGATAGGATCTATTATCTTCTACACTTTTTGAGTTTTTCCCCTGTCCCTACACTGCTGACAGATGGATGTGGTAGATAAGTGTCCTGTGCCAATCCACTCATTAACTGTGGCTCCTAGTTTTAAGGGAGTGGTTGTAGTCTTTCCCAAGGTAAGTACTAACATGTGATGATCAGAAACTCTTTTGGCTGATGGATGTGGATTTCTTCTTTCAAGGGAAAAGAACATCTCCATGTAAGACATACTTGAGTGCACTGGAGAACCCTTTCCTAAGGATTGCTTCTTCCTACCTCTTCCTCTTTTTGACATGGTATTGTAGAGTCTGTGCAACTGGAAAAACAGCAACTGAAACGTGACAGCTTTTCACCAGTGTCCTGAAAAGGTGACCAGCACCTTTCTGCTCCAATCTGCACCACTACATTATTACTCTTAGTTGAATATCACATGCCCGAGAACTCACTTCCCCTTCCCCCACCAGACCATGCAACTCCCTGCCCTATACACAGACACTTCACTACAGTTCTGCAGAACCAGGCCAGGAGTTGCATTTGCACTGTGAAGTTACATGATTTTGTGAACTTGGGTGAATATTGAGCAGCTCTCCATGTTAGTCACTGCAGACACAGAGCGAAGCAGCTGCTTCACTTCAGCTCTGATACAGATAACACTTAGGCACATGCCACAGGTAGAGGGAACCACAGCCAGAGCAAGCAAAGCCCCACTGAGCCTCAGCCTCCCTGTCCCTGTGAGGTCTGGGGAAAGGAGTCTCTCATCCCATCTAGACTGTAAGAGGCAGAACGGGATCAACGCCAAACCCCAAAGGCTGCTAACGTGCCGCTGTTATCACAAAGACCAGAGGGCAGCATGTAGAGAGGTGCTTTCTCACGTGGCTAGGATGTAAATCACCTTGAATTTTACTCTAGATTCTGTTTACATCAACCCTGAAGCACCAAGAACAATACACACAATGTTCAGATAACTCCAAGCCACTGCAGTGTGACAAATGCAGGCCCAGCTATTACATGAATATTCAGCAGCAGCCCAAGGCACAAAACGAACACAACTCTTGTGCCCACTTTAGAAATGGTGCCTGTGCCCTGCTCCCCAGAGCCCTTGCCCATCTCTCCAGACGGGTGGCTCTCAGTCACACCTAATGCTCTCCCAGCTGCAAGAACCTCTGGCACTGAGCCAGACAGTGACACCTGATAAAGACAGAGATGAGTTATCAGCCACGTGTTGAACACGCTCCACCTAGCCCATTGCTCCTTGCAGAGCCCAGTGAGCAGTGAGTTACAGCAACAAAGCCACAGTCAGCACCAACAGCAGCAAACTACAGCAGCTGTCAAAAGCTGTAGAGACTGAGCAAAGAACAGAAAACAGCACTGAGAACACTTAGTGGCTGAAGAAGACTGGGGCCATCTGCATGCTTTGACAATTTCAAATTTAGGTCACAGTAGCTGTGTCAACTTTCAAGGTTTTTATATATGCACGTTTTACATTTTAAACATAAGGGATGTAAGGGATGGAATAGGGATTTTTTTTTTATGCAGCTCAATGGAGATAAAAAGTATTAGGGAAACAGGGAAATACTCCTTAAGCAAAGACCTGATTTGTCATGTGATTATACGTATTTGAGATGTACAAATGACAAAGCAGTCTGCTCTTCAGTACTCTTCCCCTGAGGTTTGAAATAGTGGAAAAATTAAATTTCATGTATCTCTGCTTTCCCAAACCCAGGGATATATTCAGGGGCCTCTCCTGTAAGGGCATAAAATGCAGATGTCATTGGGAGCCTATCTTCTCAACAGAAAAAGCAAAAATGCTCCTGCAGGGCAAGTAATGACTAATAACGAGACAGAGTCTTCAACTTCCTCTGCTATTTTGGGCAAACCTCCCACACCCCTCTACTGGCACCTCAGCTGTTAAACTATATATGGTGGTGAGGTCTGCAGCTGAAAGCCACCTCTCCAAGCAGGATGGATCTAGCTGAGACCTGGATGTCACTTCCAAAAGTACATCAATTCAGATAATACTAATGGCACAGATTTTTGGTGTTATTAGCTGATGTAGCCCTACAGCCCTGCAGCCTACCTGGGTTACACCCATTCCTTGCCCACAGAAACCTCTTCCTCTGCAAACTCAAGTATATCTGAAAAAGAAACACATTGCTGAGAGCCTGTATTGGTAACAGGTTTACAGTTGGACTCAGTGATCTTACAGGTATTTTCTGACCAAAATTATTCTATTACACATCTGTAGGGAAATGGGCAGCAATGGCAGGCTAGTACAGTTCTTTTGGGAGTGCTATAGAGGTCACACATGGTTCTGGAGACCAAGTTGTTCTGCAGGTCTCTCTCAACGATCTGATCTCAGAGGAGCTGAAATGACCTGATGGCAGTCAGAGCAAGCTCTGTGGTGTGATTCATCTCTAATGCAGATGCCACCTGTCTTCTCAACAGAAAAAGCAAAGAGCTGAGCAGTTACCACATAGTGATGCTATGAGTAAGGACCAGAACCTGTACCACTCTTTTCTGAGTGCCCCAAGCACCAGTCCCCAGAGTCCCATTCCCCTTCTCCAGAAATCTCCCATTTCTGCTACATAACAGAAGGGAACTGAGGAGCAGCCAATGCCTAGCAGTGCCTCCAGCATCATGGACAGGACCCCTGCAGGGACAAGGATCTCTGCTGGCAGAGGAGCACTCCAGTATATTTTCTGTGTGGTTCTGGTCATCCAATTACACCTTCCACAGAAGGAGTCCCCAGTTTCTGTTTCATGAAAGCTGAGTATTTATCCTTTTATTTTCCTGTTAGCCTGTGCCTAACCCATGAAGAAATGGTCGCTCCCATGACTAGTTAAGAACGCAGTCAGGAGGATCAGCAATCAAACCAGTGTCACCAGACAAGGGCTGGACTGGACTAGCAATAAAACCAAAGGAGCCTGCATTGAGTTTAGACCAGGTTTCTGAACTGTAACTGTTCCTCAGTGGCCCACATTGCACCAGCTCCTGCAAACTTCTTCCCAGAGTGCTCTACCCCACGACATGGCTGCAAAGGAATGGTCTGTATTTGGAAAAGGGCTACCAGAAACTGTAAGTTTAATTTTAGTATTTTTTTAAATGATAGAAAAATGAAAACATTTGAAACAAAACACTCCTTTGGGCACTTAGTTCAGCCAGACACACAGAAATCTCCTTTTATATCACTGTTAAGGGAGAGGGCAAGGGGAGAGAATACTTCTCACTGTATTCCAAGACATGATGGGCACAGACAGCTGCTTCCTGCTACAGAGCCACAGTCGAATAATTATACAGGCAAGTTTACTATAAATAAAAAGATTTTCTAGCAATTCCTTTAGGCTTCTGTGGTAATGGTTAGTCATCTACAGCAGTGACAGGATGGACATAAGTTGCAACATACACCCAACATTAATTACCATGTTGAAATATTTTAATTCTAAATGTGAGATCTGAGAACATTTTTCTTACACACACAAAGGCACAAAGCAGCATGCATACCTTTGAACAAAGATACATGTAGCCTGTCACCAGAGAGGGCGACAGCTTGGAGTTAGCATCTCGGAGTAGAAAATACATGAGCACATATGTATAACAATAAACAGAAAAGCATATATCTTTTACATATGTGTATACACACACACATTCTGTATGTCTGTACATACATTCTGTAACTACTGTCATTGTGGGATGTGATTATATTATCATGAACTTTGAGAACACATCAATTTTTCTAGGCATCTTCATTTGTGGCATTCATTTTCTTCACTGTGTCCAGAAGTTCTGATGTCACGCCTTCCTCCATAGTTTATTACCTCCTCTTCTCCAACCCTTTCCCAAAGGCTTAATTTAGAAATTATGATAAATTCATCTTTAAATTCAGCTGAAAAGTCAGTAGAGGATGAACTTGTTATCCCCTTAACTTACAAGTGTTATAAAAGAGTAATCCAAGTAGGACCAGTGGGTCAGTGATAAAAACCTGCAGGAGTAATACACAGTTCTGAAATCAATCCTTTCATTTCCTGCTTTCCTATTTATTTTTTAACAGTCAACACTGATCCCTGCAGGGAGGGGGAAGAAGCTGAGATAGAATTTCAGTTCTTTATTTGTGTGGTCAGTCTAATAGCGTCAGTTTTAAAAAGGAAAAACCCAGAAAAAGACAATGTTATCTCCACAGCATCATAACCATTAAAGAAAAAGATTTTAACATAGAGCTGAGTTAGCACTGGAGCGTGGCTGAAGAGAGAAACTCTATGGAAGGAACCAAGAGTTTACCACCAGGGCAATGCATGAATCTGTTCTGGATCAGGCCACACCCCTGTGCCTCCTCTGGAAAGCCATATAAGTCATCCATAACAGCAACTGAATCTTAGGAAGGAAAGGCTCATGTGTAACATGCTGATGATTACAATGGTCAATTACAATTCCTCACAGGAATAGCAAAGTGCTGTTAGGAGTCATGAACTTCATGCCATCCTAGCACCAAAGGAAACTGGTCCTAATTGTGACTGTCTCAACCTTTTTTACTCAAAAGTAAAAGCTCAGCATGCTGCTTTATTTTATCCACTTGCTTCATGCATCTGTGCTGTTTCACACAATTCCTATTTGCTGCATCTTCTTTTCAAAACACTTCAAACCTCACAGGAAAGCCAGAATATGTTCTTGTGTATTGCAAGACATCACATTTCATCCATTTAATCACTGAGCCCAACTCCTCTTTGGGTGTCCTGATCAGTTAATACATAAATGTTGACATGAAGGTACCAGAGATCCAAGTTTGTGCTTGTGACATCCTCACTACTAAAAGCTGATGCCTCCCATCCACTCAGCTTCCTGATTTCAATAAATTTGCTTTATGTGACAGAAATTGGAGATTATTAAAACTTTCTCCGTTATATCAGAAGCACTTCAGTACCAAGTACTCTGTTCCTTTTATTTATTTACCATAATTATGTCCACCATGGTGTCCCCTCTGTGGTGTGGAAACACTCTGACCTTCACAGATAAACTTGACAACCTTCAAGGCTGTGCAATACTCATACTGCACTACAGTCTACCAAGGGAAGAGATAAATAATCCATCTGAGGACGAGATTGTCCTCTAGCTGTACCACCCCTCACTGGGATAAAGACTCTCCCATCATTCAGCAGCTGACTTGGGAGTTGTTCAACACAGATTCTGGGTATCCCTAACTGCAGCACCAAACATCACCATTACCATTTGGGCAGCATTTTACCTTTTTTGTTCCCAAACCTTAATAAACCAAATGTTCTGTTCTACAATGCTATTTTCCAGACCCACCCAGTCTCACCAATCAGACCTCTAGTCCCCAGGCCATGAGAAATAATTCACTTAGGAACTCACAGTTATATATGAAAACAAAGAAAAAAGTTAGAAGAGTCTGGCAAGGACACAAACAAAATGCCAGAAAATACCATCTGGCCACCTCATTTCATTGCAAAAATCAATTTCCTCCCAAGGGAACATGAAACAGAAGCTGCAATAACCTTGTAAAATCCCCACTGATGGGAAACACCTGCTTTCCATTGTGCACACACTAGTAACTTCTGAGCCTCTGCTGCTGCTTAGATGCATGTGTCCTTGTAAAAAGAGAATTATGAGCCTCAACCTAATTTACACAAGAATGTAGGTCAAATTGCTTCACCTGTGTGTATCTACTTATTGCACACCTTTTTCTGACAGAACTTCTATCCCTTATCAGGGAAACACAAAGGAGAGCTACGAAGGGAAAAGCAGCAGAGGTGACAAGACAGCAAAGGTTGTAATGAGATCTCTCAAAGCAGACAAAGAGTCTACCCAAAGCCTAAGACTGTATTTTTTCAGCCTCTTTTCCTAGCATTGGCATGTAAAAGATTCCACCAAATTCTAGTTGTAAAGAATAAAAAAATCCAAATATATGCAAATACATTCATCATGGCTAGGCTTCGCGAACGAAGATTTGGGATGCAAATACATAAAGAGTACTAAAAAGGCAGGGTTTGTGTGGAGCTTGGGTTTGGTTGGTTTGGGGGGTGTTTGGTTTGGCTTGGGGTGGTCGTTGGGTTTTTCTTTGAGTATTACAAGCACCTGTCCATTAGCCACCTCTGGTGACAGCTTTTGCCAAGGCAACATGCTGCTACACTGCTGAGGCAGCACCCAGTGCCCATCAGATTTCTTTCATGACTGCAGTAAAGTGTCGCTTCCCATCTAAATACAACATGGACTCTGAAATAAAGTGGAGAAAAGAGAGAACCACATTAGTAACTTAGTATCAGTACTGGGCAATTACACTGATTGGCAAAAGTAAGAAGCAATCTACACTGTCATCAAAGCATTAAATATATGTGGTTTGCCATGAAATCCTATTAAATTATTCACATGCCAGTAGGTCATCTATTAAAATGACCAGTGTTCCAAGAGAAAGAAATTAATCTTTTTTACAGAATTATGATGACAACATACTAACAGGATACTTGCCTCCATATGTCTTAGGTACAACTTGTGGGACCTCATTTTCTGACAAAAATGTAAAATGGAAAATATTGGTAGTATGGTGCTCCCTGGTATTTGCATTGTAAACTTCACTGTGTACTCGAACCTGGATATAGTTGTTTTCTGTGTAACAGACCTACATGGTTAAAACAAGAGTTAGAGCTTGTAATTTACCACCAGTGCTGAAAGCTGTAAGAGACTTCATTACATTGTTTAACAAGAAAAGTCACACACTCTCATAACACACTGTTCATTATCAGTGACTAACACAGGTGACAGCAAAGATAAGGTTTGCTCCTTTTCAACTCCTACCTGTGCAGAAAGCAGTAATAAGGATCCAACTTCAACTGGCTTCTGAAACATGATATCATCAACAGATACAATAAAGGGTCTGGAACCCCTGAGGAAGCAAACGAGAAATTTCTTCCCAAGAATACAAAGGATGTTTGGAGACATTTAAAGTATCTACTTGTCAGCATTTTAATGAAAGGTTACCAGAGAATAAATCTCTTCCTTAGAGAGAGGCTACAGGAAGTGTTAAGGAGTTATGTCATCACTGGAGGAAATCTCTCACACCAAAGAAGTACACACTAAGGACACATTATTGCATCTTAGGACTTAGACTTGCTAGACAATCTTCATGCCATCATTGCTCTGGCCTCAGTTTTTCAAGCACTGACACAAACCACTTAACTTTATATCAGACTATGCACACCCCATTAAACTTGCACATAGACCTTTGCTGTGTGATGACTTCAGTCACACTTCCTAAGCTCAAGCAGTTAATAGAAGTTTAGAACCCATTTCTCTTGTGTATTGAATGCAAAGATGTAATATTTATTTGATAGAATGAATATGTTATATGGTTAAAAAGTCCATCTCAACAGCTTGGTAAGATAAAAAAAGTAGAAAATTGATGTATTTTCTATCTTGACAAGCAATGCTTAAAACCCAAGCTCCAAGGAGCAAGATGCCAATCCCTTTGTAAATATGACAGATGCTCCAAGCAAAGCAGCACTGCGTACTAATAGTGCACAATTCTACCAGACACCTAAGTTTTTTCAGCTCAGATTGTCATCAGGTTGGTTAGCTTGGGTTCCCAACCTCTGTGTATGTGCACAGTGCTCTGGATTATATAAATATTGCAGGTCTACAACTCACCCATAGCTGCAAGCAGTTGCCCATCCCAGTTCAAATGCCTTTCTCATGAGAAAACCCCCAAAGATCCTATTGAAGATGTTCCGTTCCTATACATAGAAACAAATACCAAATTCTTTTCAAAGCCTTGTGTTGAAGTCTGCAATTCAGTTCACCGTATTTAACAGAACTCACAATGCCTGAATATATAAAAAGCACTACTGAAATATGTACGTAAAATTCAAAATGCCCAAGGCAACTTTACTTAACAAGAGCTCATCTGACTAAATTGACAGCACAAGATAACAACTCAGAATTGTATCAGCAACCAAAGGCCAAATATTTTGCAAACACTTTGCAAAGAAATTTCTTTACACAGAATTTACAGTCTAGTAAGAAAACAAGGTCATTAAAAATCGTCCATTTTGCAGTGGTAATCAATACAAATAACAAAAAATTGGCAAAAGAAACTAGGCTTTAAATACATTGCAAGGACTACAGAAGTTTAATAAAATAATGGTTTGACTAATCTTAGATGAAAATTGATAGAGTCAAAGAATGGATAGGGCTGGAAGGGATCTTCTCATTCAACCTCCCTGCCATGAGCAGGGACACCTTGCACTAGACCAGGTTGCTCAGAGCCCCACCCAGTTTGGCTCTGAACACTTCCAGGGGTGGGACACCCACAAATTCTCTGGGCAATCTGTTCCAGAGCCTTACCAAAATCACAGTAAAAAATTTCTTCCTAATATCTATCCTAAACCTCTCCCCTTCCACTTTAAAGCCATTACCCTTTGTGCTGTCACTATGTGTCCTTGTAAAAATTCCCTCTCAAAGTGGCTTAAGTAACTTTCTGTAATTCATTAATATTTTTCAAAATACCTCAGGATGGCAAATCTGCAGGGCTTTTAGCTTTGCATCTTCCATCCACACTGCATTGGGGGGTAATTTACGGCTGTGGAAACTCACTGTCCTTTGGGAGAGATGATAAACTTTATAGTCCACAGAATTAGCAGAATTCAGCAAGCCAAGAAAGCATAAATAGCAAATGCAGACACACACTAAAAAAAAAAACACCACAAAACCACAGAACACCAAAGTAAAACCCAAAATCCAAACCAGAAATGGTATCACTAAACACTGTTCCAGCAGACCTTGAGGCCTTATCTAAAGCTGTCCTTTGATTTGTTACTGCAATAAACCTGTACTCCTGATCTTTCAAAAACTTCTGCTAATGTTCAAGTTTGTGAATGAAGAGGCTTGAGAAAGGTACATGAAAGAAAAGATTAATCACAACCACAAAGGGCACACTTTGTCAGAAAAGCCTTGCTTTGTTTCTTAAGTCATAATAGGAAATAAAAGCACACAGTGAGCTAATAGAATAATTCAAGATCAAACATGCAGACAGTTTGAAGTTTTCAAACCCAGACAGAATGTGCACAAAGTACAACTGCTAATTTTAAGGGAATGCATGCCTGCCTTTGGTAAACAGCTTTAAAGATAACAACTGTATAGGCTAGTAAATTAAAGAAATTATAAATTAACACAAATAAAACATTCCACTAATGTAATTAGACATTGTTCTATCACTCTTGGCAGCAAATTACTTCACACCAATCTCAAGAATAAGAGAAGTATGCTAAAAACTCCTTCAATAATGTTGCCAGGTATTATATTTAAAACATGCTGAAAGGTTGTTTGGTCAAAATATGGCCAGTTCCTGCCCTCATGGGTTTTTTAATTAGATATCATGGCAGAAAATTCAGATTGTGCAAGTCATGACTGCTAAACCATTCGATTTCCTTATTTGGTTACACATCATTAACATTCTTCCTCAAAATTAACATTTTTCCTCAAAATTATTCCTAACAGCTTGTTTAGAACAACAGAAGACTCTTCTAAGAGCTGCAGATGTCACATTAAAGTTCGTACCTGCATTTCAAATAAACTAGTACAGAATTTAAGTGTGCATTTATTCCAAACTATCCTCTTACAAGCACCTGCTCAAAAGGCACTTTTCTCTTTGAGGAAAGTTCTCCTTCACCCCTCCCCTTCTTGCCTTGTGTCCAATGTATTAAGGAATATGTCATGCACAATGTTTCTTTCTTCTGCAGTGGGTGCCATTTTCAGTAAGGAAGCAGTGCTGAAATCAATCCTCCTCATCTTGTTCACTGAATATTAAAAAAAAAACCACCATAGTATTAGAGTTCAGAAAAAAAAAAAATAAAGGCTCTGAAGGTTTTAACCTGGAATCAACTGTCTTTCAATTTTTCCTTTTCCCCCTACAAGTTAAATCCTTTAACTTCATGGTCCTATAGATGCAAACAGAAATTTGGCTTTTAGAATTGACTGCATTGAAATAAAAATAAAGCAGAAGTTCACCAGTACCTCATGAATGTGACAAGGAACTTCTATATGTATTTTATGACATCCACACACTGTTCCTACAGAAAACTTGAGTACTCCCCTCAAAGCACAGAACATATCTAACAAGAAACCCTAAAGAACAATCAGGTTTTGCCAATGGTACAAGAACTATACTTCCTCCCAGCTATTAAGTTGAAATTGAGGCAGATATGCATACTACCAGGAAATATGACATACATTCCCCTTGCCTGAAGATTTCTTCCTCCTCAGGGCCCTCAGGAATGAGTGGATTAACAAATGCTGGCCTATGGACAGGAAGTTTAAGTTACCAACTTTACAAGAATTTGTCCTGTAAATACTTTATGACAGTCTTCCATTTTTGCACATATACACAGTACAAGATGAATGACATATTTCAGGTTATATGATAGAAATAAATATGGCTGCCGACAGAATATCACATTAGCTTTAACTCTGAACAGTCAGTTAAGTGATCCAACCACTACCTAGTGCAATCAGGAAAGAGAAAGTGACACATCCATGGTTCTTAAGAAGCTAAAATGGTACCCATAAATTATAACAAAGATTGTTCAACAAGAAAGCTATTCCAAAACTCAGCAAATGAAAACATGATGATCTAGGACAGTCTAAACCAAAACTTGATTGGTACCATTCCTCCTGTAATAGAAGGAGCACAGTGCCATAGCTAGCAAGTGTTTTTATAATCTACATGCTCCCTTGACAGCCTTATCAACGGCCAAAAGCTGTTTACCACGTGCACCACTTATCAAAGATTATGACATGCCTTGAGCACAAATTTTTATGTTTATTTTACTGCACAAGTAAGTTTACTTTAACCTAATTATATAACATTATTTTCACAAGACAAATGCTTATTTTCAAGAGTCATTCTTCTCTATAATTTCTAATTATTATTTCTCTACTTTCAGTATTTATACAAATGCTGAGAACAACCCATGCACACACACATACAGACCTGCTCTACTCCAAGCCTTTACTTGAGCTGCCAACAAGAGGCAGAGAGGATCTTTTCTCAGCACAAACTGCTCTTTCCTGGTTTGCTAAACCTCTTGATTTTGGAGACCCAGAAGCTCCTTCTCCGTCACAGAACTCATTTCCCCTCTCCTCAGCTCAGAACACATCTGCACCTGACCAAGCCCCAGGCTGCTGAGATGCAAGTTTGCTGTGATCCCAAAGCCACACAACCATGTTTCTCTGGGACTACAGCTAACCTAACATATCCTTCACCTCTCTGAAGGGTTTTGACATCACATAAATACCCTCCTTATATTGGCAGAATGCGGCCAAAACACAGCTGGCCTGTGGCCAGCTAGCTTGTACAACAGCCACTGAAGCTGGCATCTATCTGCACAAGTCCATGTAGGCTAGTCCTCAGACAAACTGCTATTGTATAATTACATCAAATTTGATGTAATTGTTTCGAAAAATTAGTCTTTAAAAATGGGAACAATAATATAATTGGTTTTCTTAATGTATAGTATGTTCACTGAAATAATCTGAAGAAAAAATCTGAAAAAATCTGAAGAAAACCAACGTAAAAACTACTTCTAATTTATCAGGATCACATAATTACATCAAGTAAAATCCCTTCATTAAACACATCCTTCATTGGTAAATACAAGCAATTACTTAAACTAATTAGAAACAGAGAATTGTTTATTACTTTGGCAGGCTATATAGGAAAGAGATAAGAATTATAGAAAATTTTTCTGATGCTGGACTCATAAATCTAAACTGCAACTGAGCAGCCTTTTATTCTAATGACTAAGGAATTATAGAGAAAGTAAAACCAGAAAAATAACAAAATAAGTGTCTGGGGGTTTTTTTAAGATCTGTAGGAATACTTACCACTTCCATCTTACTTACACAAGCAAGTTTTAACCTGAATTATTCTGATGACACCTATTAAGTGTCTATTAATGGTATTGTTCACTCAAAGTCTATTTAACCACTGAAACTCCATCATTAACTACTAGAATGAAGGTGGGTTTCTAACAGACTCATTCAATTCTGTGGTCATTCAGACCAGTCACTCAAACACAGAGAAAAATCTGTTAAAAAAGTTCAGATCCCAAGACTACCAGCAATTCCAGCTATCATGACTGCTAAAAGCAAGTCTGAAGCTTGTCACAGGAAAGTTAACACCTGCCAGCAGAAAGCATCAACTATGTGGTTTGTTGATCACCTACATTATATGGCTTCTACATGTAGAGAGCAAGCTGCCATGCTTGCCATTTTCAGCACAGCAGAAGTCAGGATACTTTTCCTGTCCTACCCATTACCGTTTATTCTCTGGGTCCCGCGCCACCATGACAAAGGTTGCATCTAACACAGGGCGGTAATCACCTTCATGTAGCTAAAAGAGACAGGAAAAAAATGTATTACTGAACTCAAAAATTATACATGTGCTTAGCAAGCTATTTAGTTGACATAAACTATTCAATCACACTGCTAATTCTGCTTTCTTTCATGTTCTGTCATTCCTTCCAACATCTTTTACCATAGGTGAAAGATAAGGAAATAATTAGAACTTTAGTTTCAGGAATTCTGCAATGTAAACATTTACCAGGGAATGCTTTTAAAAAACTTTGAGCTGGGAGGGGAGGAAATCAACACAGGCATTGTAAAAGGACCCACTTAACCTTTACTCTGAGAAATGCCATAGCATTTTTTTTTGTCAATACCAAATTTCCACTAATGCCAGCACCGTAAGGAGTTCAGACAAAAAAGGTGTAATGTTATCTTCTACATCAGAGACTTAAGGAGAACAATTGAATAAAAAAATATTTACCTGTTTACCTGAATTATCACAGAATCATAGAATCACAGAGTGATTTGGGTTAGAAGGAACCTTAAAGACATCCAGTTCCAATCCCTCTTGCGATGAACAGGGACACCTTCCAAGACCAGGGGGCTCAAAGTCCATTCCAACCCAGCCTTGAACACTTCTAGGGATGGGGCATCTCTGCTTCTCTGGGCAATCTGTTCCAGTGCCTCACTGTCCTCATAGTCAATAGTTTCATCCCACTATCTCAGTTTGAAGCCATTCCCCCTTGTCCTGTCACTATATGCTCTTGTGAATTCCCCCTGAAGCACCTCATGCCTGTCATAAGATGGAGAATAGGAGCCAACCTGCAGCATGTGCATCTTCACTTCCATGGAGGTCTTCCCAACCCAAGAAATATTGCCTGTGAATTTGATGTCACAGTCTGGATGTATGATCTTCTGGCACAAATCTACAAGACAAACATTAAGGGTTAGGAAAGACAGATCACTCACAACTGGAGACAGATCACTCACAATTAATACTAAACAGGCCAGATTCTCTAGGACCTTTATGTGACCTTAAGTGGTAACACACAAAGACAACTCAGAAAAGACAGTTGTTGCAGGGACCACACTGCTTGTCTGCAGTTTCTGCCTCTGCAGACTTCCAATGCCAGAACAGGAGTAGGAAGCAGGCACACAGGTTGACAGCAGACCCAAGGAAGTGTTCAGAACAGGCAACGCAAGCAAGATCCAAGTCCACCAGAACAAACGCTTTTCAATAATGAAGCTAGGAACCTGCATGCCAAAATAAAACTAACCACAAAAGCGCAGGAACCATGAAAGTTGTATTTTGAAGGGAAGTGACATATGAAATGCTGAAAAGCATCTGCAAAACTCCCTTGTTGCTTGTCAACAAAAGCAACAAAACTTCAAAGCTAAAACAAGATAATGTGAACTAAACAGGAGTGAAGAAGGTATCCTCAAGTAACAACCATGGGAAGGCAGTAGCTGATGAAAGAGTAAAACAAGCAGATGAAACTATTTTTATTTACTAAATTGCCACTTACTGATTTTATCCACCAGAGCTGTAACTATGGATAAAGGAGACCTTGGCTGCATTTCCTGCTTGGTGTGAGTATAGCAAATAAGAACTGCGGAAAGACCAAAAAGAGAGCCAATTCTTTAACAAAAATATAAGTGGAGCAGATAAAAGTCATCTTTGCAAAGCATGGTACCTGAAAAACACAAACTAAAGTATCCTACTGCAAGAGAGCACAGCTTCCACAGTTTCATGTATGCAACATGTGGGATTGCTATAAAGAAAATAGCAGCAGATGTCTGTTTTATGCAAATTTATTTACTACAAAGATAAATTCAACTAAGCATTTGAAAGCAGCTCATCACTTGACTTTCAATCCCACATAATCTCTTTGCTCTACCTCTGCAGCTCCCCGTCTCAGACTCTTCCTATTTTCTATTTGGATTTTATGAAGGCTGTCCAAGGATACATGCTATCTGAGGACTTTTTAAATACTGATTCCTTTAAAGAGGTGGAGATTAAATGAACTGTGCCTTACAGGCACGAAATCATAGTCAGATGTATTTATCACACTGCAATTACTACCAGCTAAACCACTATTTAAACTAATTAGCTTTGTTCGTAAGAGCACATCCAAGTAAACAGACTCCTTAGAGTAATTCAAGGCTGCAAAGATAGGTTTTTTCTAGTGCTCATGTAATTTTCACTCAACACAGATTTCCATTATTAAAAATATTTGTCTTGTACTTAATGAGATAAGAGAGAAGAAATTCCCATATGGGCCATTCACTTCAAAGCTGGACTTGATGATCTTTGTGGGTCCCTTCCAAACCAGAATATTCTGTGATCTGTGATCTGCAAGATCTCTATCCTTCCAAGTAATCTAAGATGTTTTTTCCCTAAGTTTACTGAAGTCACAATTCTAAAACCTATTAAGCCTATCAGCTTATTACATCAATATGACTACCCTGAATATTGTCTAATTGGGACAGAATCTTGATTATCCCAAAACAATAAATCCCCAACACAACTGACTGGAGCCCAGTGTGACTGCAAAGAAGGCAAAGACATTCTGTGCTATCACAGGAAAAAAGTAAGATCGTCACAGATTTCTGGGCAAAATAAACAAAGCACAGAATGAAAAACAGGCTCATGTCACCTAACAGTGGAGGGTAGCCAACAGTTTGAAGTCTCCTTTTCTAATTCAGGACAGATACTGATGGTAGTATCTTCCACCTCTCAGGAAGAAATATCAGTCCTGCAGCTATTTTGTCTATCCTCAATAGATCTGCATTCATTTCTTTCTCTGCCTCAATTTTCTCCATCTGGACTCTGAGAAGGAACAGAAAAATCCTGTTTTATTCACAACTTTCCCTTAATAAGCACTTAATTTTTTGTCAAAAACCTCCACCAAAAAGCTCCCAACCAGCTACAACACTCAGATGGAGGAGGAAATCACCTGGTGATGTTTTAAGATAAAAATATCTCCCAGTTCTATCAACAACCTCGCACTTGTAATACAAAAGTCAAAGATCTTGAACTTTGCAAGACCACAAATAGATAAAAAGGAGAAAAAAAATTATGAAAGCTAACTCATGAAACAGCTGAGTTGGCTTTACCCTTAACAATTTGCAGAACCCAAGAATACACTCCAACTGTTTTTAATTTGGATACATTACATTCTTTCCAGATTATACTCCCTTGTCCCCAAAGGGAAGATTAAAATATTTGCATCTCATTATTTGTTGGCGTTTGTGTCAGTCTCTGTTGAGGTTTTTTTCAGTATTAAAAATAAAACTGTAAGTTTTCATTTTCAATATGCACTCCAAAAATTTTCTCTGAGTTCACACTCAATGCAAATTCATAATGTAGGATCACTTTTCAGTAAATTACTTTTGTAGCTGATTCTTTAAAAATCTGACAGAGGCAGGAAGTGAACAATTTTGCTTCCATCTGTTCTTTATCATCCTTCCTTCTCTTTCAGTACCAGTGTCTTCTTTTTTTCTTTCCCTTCTGCAATAGCACAATTATGGGTTTCCCTCCAAGGTCATACTGTGTCATGTCAACCAGTGCTCAGCACTACTCAAACTCACTTTGTGCAGCCTTTACAAGGGCATAGATACATACCTCCTAAACTGTCAAGATCCTCAAGTATCCTTCCAAACCTGCAATATAGGGGTTTGACAATTAAATACCTATACACACAGCAAACAGAAGTTAAGTTTCCTGTCCGTGTAACATGGGTGCTTTGTTACCTTACACTGTTGTGTACATTCAGGTACTTTTCTCTTATTTCGGGCTGACTTCCTAGAGGTAGAATCACTTCTAAGTAGCTATCCTTCATTCTCCTAGGAGGGAGATCCTCCTGCCGTTTTGCCAGTAAAGTATGAAGAGCTTTTCTTTCTTGCATTGCTTGCACATGATCCCTGGTAAGAAAAAACCCGTTATTCTGAAGTACAACAGAAATGCAGCCCTGGCTAGATGTCATACTGGCGATTATCAAAGTTAAAACCAAAATGTAGTAAAAATAGCAAGACACAGTGAGCGTGCCTTGAAAAGAAAGTGAAATGCACAAAATGAGAGATGCTAAGCAAGACTACTGCAGAAATCTTTGAAATTGTTTGTGTACAAGCAGCAAGCATACACTTCACATTACCAAGATGAACAAAATGCATCTAACTCTGAATGCTACCAAAACGGTTCCCCTTGAAAAAAACAGACCAGGTTTGTTTATGAGGTTTTGTGCATATTCATGTCTTCCACAGCTATGGTATCACAAATCTTCCCACTTTGCCAATTTTAAAGGACTGACCATCAATTTACAATCTCCCAAGAAGTAAGGTAGATATACAGTGTTGGCTAGCACTAACAGCAAGAGAGCTAATCTGCTAAGACTTGCCATCATCCACGGGTGAGTTCCCCCTTTGCAGCATCACTTCTAACAGCAAGCTAAAAGACAAAGAAAACTAACCTACTTCTCTTGCTCTCTTCCTACCCAGACATCTTAAAATTATACAGAAAAGTTACAGAAGAAAACGACACAGAAAAGGGAGAGCTATTCCTTCAGGGCTTTTCCAGCACCACCAAGTCAGAGGGGCTGCAACTCTCACAATGGACAAGGGGCCAACTTACTGTCACTTCTTTCCAATCTACCAAGTTGATTCCTTGAATAGGTATCTACAAGACGTAAGTCTTGCCCAACATTCTCCCTTACCATTTCCACCAAAGTTCCTTCCCCTTAAAAATGCAACCTGACGGAATAAAGCAAGTATTTCCTAACATCCCTAGAATCAATACCCATCTATTAAAAACCTAAGGGTTGAACATGCAACAGTTCTGGTATAAAGCCACAGAGTATGCAAAACTATGGATCCATTTCATAGAGCAAGAGAATGCATAAAAAACTAAGCAACCAAACTTAATGTTAAATTTCTGAATGTGTGCCATTCCTTCAGTTGTGCATGCAGCATTGCTGAGATCTCAGTGACACTGTGTTTAACAAAACCAATTAAACGAAAAAAAAGAAAAAATAGAAAACCTTTTCACCAAAAGGAAATTTTGTCTTAGGTTTTGACTTTGGATGAATTCTGGGTATTAGCCATTTAAAATTAAAGCTTACTTGGCTTGAGTATTACTTCTGAAAATCAAGCTCCAACGTATTTATATTCCTGCTTTTCTGTTTAATAAGTTTCAGGGAAATATGAATAATCCATCATCAAAGAGAGTAAAAGTCAAGCAGAAAACTTCAGTTAGATTCATTTTTTTGCTTGTTTGAAACATGAGATGTGGTTTACCTCATCTGGGCAACATGACTACCATGGAGTTCAGAAGAAACAGAAAGATAACAACCTCCTCCAGAGGGTTAATGTTTGAAGTTATGTCACTGCATAAAAATGGAATATACTAGGTGACTAAAGAAAGATGCAATGTCCAAGATGATGCATCTTCCTGCTTTTTAAAAAAGCTTTTCCCAAGGTCTTTCAGTGAAAGGCTTAAAAGAAATTAATCAGAAAGTAAATCAGAAATTTGTCTATAAGAAAAACCTAACAATAACAATATTCAACTATATCCTGTTTTCACCAGTTCCATGCTGGGTCCTCTGAGGTCAGCAGCAGAATTCTTCTTGACTTCCACTTCAGAATGTGCTCTTCAACATGCACAAGTATTGGGCTCAATGTAATAACATCTTCCAACAGACAAACACTGTTACATACTGCAGTAGTAGTCATACAGTAACAATATGTCACCTAAGTATCAACTTACACCTGCCCTAAACATTCTGAGAAATGTTTATATATTTGAAATGGCCACAATGCTATCCAGACTATATTTAACAAGGAACAGATTAATAGTTTTAACTACAATTTAAGCACAAAACCAGAATAAACACATAAGCAAGATTTTTCTTTTTAGTAACGAATGAATACAAAATGCTACTGGCCTTTACAAGAGAAACCACAAATCAAAGTCTCCTTTTAGCAAAACTAATGGCTGAAGATGTTCCTCCAACATGCATCCCTCCTCTCTCCCAGCATTCCAGATAAATGTACATCAGTCCTTTCCTAGCTCCCTTTTCAGGACCCACAAGCTGTTCTCTCAAATTTGTGCTCTTTAGTCATTCCGTGGCCTAACTCAGTTAAACCCCCAGCTATTCATTCTCCTTGTTATTTATTCTCCTTGTATCAACTCCTTGTTACTCCATTTTTGAAGTGGGCTCCTAAAGGCTACATGATCCATGTCCTCCAAACCTCTCTGTATTAAATCTGTCATTCTCAAGCACTCCCATCTGTGGTCCCCCTGGCATTACTTCTTCATGGTAACTGAAGGATTCAGTACTCTGCAAACCATTTCTGCTGTATTTTCTACAGCACAAGAGAAGTACCTATCTAAGAAAAACACTGCTGTGGTGATCCTGGCCTCAGTCTGCTCTCCTTCCAGGATGGGAGCAGTGAGGATAAAAAAAAAAAAAAAAAAGAGATGGAAGATCAGACTTGACCAGAGCCCTCTAAAATCTCAATTTTCAAATGGTATTTCCATATGGCATCATTCCTCCTCAGCTGTTCTGGGATGTGGGAAAGGCTTTTTCATAAACAATTTCTAGAGCCCTTTCTAGCTGACTGGATGAAAATTTCAAGCCCCCTCATGCTTAGATGCTACTCTTACTAAGCAAAAATCAGCTTCCCAAATTCAGGCATTTTTGTTAGCATGCCTACAGTTGTGTTTAGATAAATTGAGTCAGAAGGCCTGAACACGTCAGACACTCCACTCAGGTGAACCTCTCTTCACTTCTCTATCACTGCACAAAGTGGGAAAGAAGAGCTCAGCAAACACAGCCAAAATTAACACTAAACATGGGACTAACCAAACTGCAATACATAATTCCTCTAAACTGCTATATTGACTTTTCCAGATTCTAACAGTAGAGGGTTACAGACAACTCTGGCTTATTCAATGTAATGGAGGGGGAGGAAAGTAACTTGAATAAAGCCAAACCAGCAATTATTTAAAGTATATGTAAATTAATCAAAAATTAAATTAGAGCAGACAAAGGAAATGCTCTATATGCTCCTGATTAAAGTAGATTCTGATCCCAAGCTGACAATTTTCCAAAGTGACATGAGTGCCATTTGGAATGCAGCCTGCTACACAGTGAGCAAGCTCAGCTGCCTCTGAATCCAGTGCAGTATAAATCCTCGATGTGGGCAATCCACCTACAGATAACTCAAGAGGTAACAGCAACACAGCATTGTCAGCCAGACACCACAGCTTGTAACTCCCATTGGATTTAAAGCTAGTGGGACAATCTTGTAAGTACCAATTCAGAAGCCTTATTTCAATAACCTTTTCCTGGGATCTTTTTCTTCTCCAGTCAGCAAGCTAACTATTGGTAACTTCCACTACCACAACTCTGAGCTCCACCTTGGTTTCACAAATGAAGTAAAATACATGTAATGGACACTGTACCTCCAGTTTGTAGATGCTCCCACTATATCCCTCAATTTTCTCCGCACTGGAAAAAAAAAAATCAAATCAAGTCAAGCTTAGTTCTGCAAGGGATAAACATGAGGTTGCCTGGTGTTAAAGGCACAGTTCTCATCCCAGAACAGGAAAATTAAGCAAATTCATGCAAATAGCAGCCCAGAAACAAAAGTTTGGCCAAATTCACTGCTGCTGTTAGTAGGCATATCACAGGAATGGGTTGAGTAACATAATGCCACAGCTTATTGCATATAGTCAACAAAGAGTGTTTGTTAGTGCAATCAGTCACCTCCAGTGCTAACTAACAGCTGAAAGACAGCATGGATCAAGATTAGATTGGGGAATTTTGATGTGAAAATATTACAGCCTAAACACAAACTGTGGAGACAACACAAATCAGAAAGTCATAAAAGAACTTAAAAGGGAACAGTGCAGCTGAGAAACAGGGAATGAGAAGAATACCAATTAAACAATCCCACCCACGAAGGCAGGCAATATCAGCAGACTGGTTCTTGCCAGAGTTCAATAGCCCAAATTTTTAGCAGTCTGAAAGAACAGTGTTAAGACACTGAAGACAGGCCTCTAAAATTTATTCTGGCCCTGTCTGCACCCTCAGACTTAATACTAGTTCTGCACAAGTTTCTCCTAAATTTCAAGAATAATATGCACAACAACTTTTCTACTCTTTCTTGGATGAGATTAAGTGTGCTAAGGTCCCATCAAATCTACCAAACTACTCCATGGCTGTTAGGCAGGTGAATGTTGGCTATTTGGAAATACTTGAAAACAAGCAGCAACAACTCCCAAGCTTAGAATAGAAGTTGAGAATTGTAGAGAGGGGGTTCCTTGCTTATTTACAGAGATTTTTTTATACAAGGAGGTCCAAATATTAGGACAAAATAGGGACACATCAAGGAAGAGCAACCAAAAAATATCTAGAATTTCATGGTGAAATTGAAAGAGGCTGCTGGTGAGTCACGAGCTGATCCTTTATCGGGCTTGGCATTTTTCAAGCTCAATGCCCATTCAGAGTATTCACAGTGACCAGCAAGCTGTCCGATAAACCCTGGAGTGAGCCTAGCTGATTCCTAGGATTTAAATCACATTCCACTCTCTCAGTCAGATCCACTCAGCTCTGCTCCCCTCCTCCTCAGTCACTTCAGCTTCTGCTCAAGTCCCCCTATATCACCACCACTGCTATAAACCAAACCTCCCCTTCCCCATTCCTTCCCCCACAGCACCCTCAGCCCCTGTCCCTACACTCCCAGCCTGTTTCTACTCGCCTGCCTGCTAGAGAAGCACCAGCCTGAGCCAGAGGCAGGCAAGGGATTGACTGTCAGCCAGCACATGGATTCTGGTGACTCTCCAACAGCCAGCAAACAGCAGGCTCCATGGCTGACCCAAGCACTAGCTCTGGCACCCTAACAAACCTCTGATTTGGAAGCAAATTTTTACAAGGTTTCTAGAAATATGTTTTGCTTTGAGACCGGTGGCTTATCTATTTTGGCTGACATCAAACAACAAGAAGTTCTGGAAGAAGAAGAGGACAAGAAGATAGGCAGACAGAGACAAAATAAAATAGATTGCTTATGCCTCATTTCTTTACAAAATTAGGCTAAAAACATGTTTTGAAATTAGAAGACTTCTACTACTAATTCTAAGAGCAAAAAAAAAATTTCAGTGAAAGAACCTGATTGAAAATCTTGAGAGTTGATTTCTTTTGGAAACAGGGAAGGTCTGATTTCTTTTTCCTTAAGCATCAGTAGGCTTGCTTACAGAATAGGTATTACTTTCTTGTTACTCATACTTCACCTGTGAAGCTACCATAGCATGCATTTGATCAATACAGTGTTAGCAGAAACACTGTTATAGCTTCTAGAACACAAAACCTCTGTTTTTCAACTGTACAGACTGTGCTGGGATGGAGGGGGAATAGGCATCACTTTCTCTTTGTTTAAACTAAGTTCATCTTCCTTTTCATCTCTAAAGAGGTAAAAAGCTCTTAAAAAAAAAATCTCAGGTCCAAACCTGCAAAAAGGTATATTAAGATGTTAGTCCCATTTAATACATCTGATTTCAATTTTGGGTATAAAAAAAAGTATTTTCCAAGCTGCAGACGCATAAAATTTTATCTTAATAATAAAAGGGACAAAGCATGAAGTGTTTCTAAAATGTTGTCAAGCCAAATCTAGTCCATTTTACAACTCATAAGTATATAATTTTTCTCTTTTTTTTCTCCCTGCAAAGACTATATTGCTCTTCTAGATATTAGAAACTTAAATAAGTAACAACAGAAATTTAAGTTAGAAAATGCAGCACAAAAATCTATAAGCTATTTCCTTTTCTTATTTGGCAAATATCCTAAATGTGCAAAACAGTTATAGAAAATGGGACTTCTTCATCATTATCATGTTGCATATTTCACAGTATCTCCTAAACTGTGATCAGTGGATCATCAATGCCAGAGCAGCAGGCTCTGAGTTTATTTGCACCGTGCTGTGGAAAAGGACACGAGGACAAGATCACTGCATTCATCTCTACCAGTGCCCCTCGTGCTGGGGCCTCCCTAGCTGCATCCAGGTTCAGGGACACCACCAGCTTTGGTTCAGAGCTTAGCATGGACTTAGGTGAAAGATGCAGATCAAATGTCTAAAATGAAGCCAAGTACTGCAGGAGCTGCTGCAGTGAGAGATTTTGTATCCCACAAGCCTCTTAGAAACACATTATCCAGCACTGCAGACAGAGTGTGCTGACAGAGATTCAGCGCAACAACACTGCCACAATTAAGACCATGGCCACTCACCAAAGACAAAGGGGCTTTAAGCAAGTCAACAGAGAATAATAATGGCACTTCATTTTTCATCAAAAGGTAAGGAAAAACAGTAGCTGAGTAAGTTTAGTGTTATAGCAAATATTTTAATATGTACAAATTACCACAACACACCATTATTCACATGAATGGGTGACTGTCCTGTGGAGTACAAAACACAGGTTAGATTAACAATGAAAAGAAACAATTCATTTTACATCTAATAAGGAGTTACTTGACTATTCTACCTACTTCGTTTCCATTTAGGC
The DNA here is from genome assembly GCA_013396875.1 of Vireo altiloquus. Classification (NCBI taxonomy): domain Eukaryota; kingdom Metazoa; phylum Chordata; class Aves; order Passeriformes; family Vireonidae; genus Vireo; species Vireo altiloquus. The sequence goes on from VZRF01000971.1 coordinate 739,092, forward strand.
ACGTGTTCCTTAATTTTAGTAACTGCAGGCAACCTATCCTATCCTTGCCTGATTTACAGTCGAGGTCTTTTTTGTTTCAACTCAGTTTGTCCTTTCTTTCAAGCCAGCTTTACAGTTCCTTGTCTACCAGCTCTGTGTGGGAACTGCTTGCAGTGCAATCCCAAACAGTTTTCCAAACTTGGGGCTACCATGTACAGTTGACAAACACTGTTAACTTTGGAAAGAATATCTGGAGCATTTTTCAGGAAGCGGGATGAGAGTTTTTTCAGAGGAAAATTCCAAAGTCCTGCTTTGTGTAGCCTTTGGGAGAACCATGGAAGAAGTGAGGGCATTCACAACTGGAATCCAAAGTTGTGAAAAGGAAGCATGTGAAAAGCTAGTAAGAAAAAGTATTTGGTGTTTTGTGAAAGCATGGATACCAAATGGAAGAAACATAGTTTACATATCATCAAAACTGAATTTGAACAATTTTGAAACAGAATCTCAAATGTTTACAGTTATTGTAGTCCACAAAATATTAGTACCCCTTGGAGTACCAGGATGACCTCACTGTTTCACTATTTTTACTGGCCTTCTAGATGGTATAATTATCAAATATCCAAATAAACAAGCAGAGCAAGTTGCAACTATGCAACATTCTGTATCCTTGCTTCTCTCCATTGATCTCCTAAATTACCAGTTATTAACAACAGTGAAAATAAGTTCTCTAACAACAAATAACCCTCATTTTCTCTTTCACTAGATGACCAATAACTACTGGTGATTTCTGTTTAGAGAGCAAATGAAAAAAGATCTCAGAAATAAGCAGAACTCCATGAAGGAATTATTTGTACCTGGTTCCAGCCTTTTTCCCTCTGCCCTTTTCTCAGTACAAGGGATTAGATCGCAAGAAAATCTTTTTAAAAGCTTCTGAAACAGGAGCATTATGGTTTATTACTATTAGAGCACTGAAACAATCTTTCAACACAAAGCTCTATTGACAAGAGCAATTTCACGAGGCAATGCTGCTGATCCGATTAAAAGATTTTTACAAGTTTACGAAATTAACAGGATTGACACATTAAAAGTTCTGTCAGACTTTAATTCCACTCAGTTCCCCATTTCTTGGTCATTCTCTCCAGTCTCATTGTATCTGCCTGTACTACATTGACTTTCTGTCAAGAGCAGCAGTTATCCTGCCAGAAAAGAACCAAGCTCTTCCAAGGCTGAAGAACCAGAGGAGCCTCTAAATCTGCAATTTCAATGATTATGCGTATCTGTGCCATTCACTTCCAAACACACAGTGATTGTCTGCTGCTTCCTAAACACTGATACAAACAAGGGCATGTTTATTATCCAAACCATATTAATAATGAAAGGACACCACCTGAAAAAATAAACTTCCTAGTAACATCATTAAAACTTCTAGATTACAGCCATTTACTTTACCTTCAGACATGTCAGGAAGCCCTGGGGAGCCCCTGGTCCCAGAACTGAGTGTCCTAGCCAGAAGAGAAGGAAGCTTCCTCATGATGCACAACCTATAGGCAGAGCAGAAGAATTTAGTGTTATAAAAAAAAATCCCATGGAAATAATTTAGGATTTAATTTGGAATTATGCTCATGACTTTAGAAACAGCAGTCCTTATTATCAGCTTGATTTTTAGAACTAGATACAATCAGTACAACAGTTCCAAGACAGCTGAAATTCCAACTGACACCTATTCTTATCAAAAAACAGGAAAGAAGAACATTTCACTGATGCCCTGAGACAACCAATTTAGACCCAACAACAGCTTCTACCCTGTAGCATCTTAACACAGATGGGGTCTATGTGGCTTTAGGAAATCATCCATGACCCAAACCATACACTTCTGCACTTGGCTGTGCTTAACAGTGAAAGGAAGAATATCCCAAGAAGGATTTCACAAGGTCTCACAAGCAGCTCCACTCATCTAAGCCTGGTCTTCTCCTCCATGTCTTAGTACAGCAGCAACTCAAAAAAGCCTTAAGTGCAGGATATAATCCTCTTAGCCATTAAGCAAGAAGGGACAACCATGAGACCCTTCAGAGAATGTAATCCACCCACAATTCACTAAGTGTTCTACCAGGTACTAGCCAGCACTACCCCTTCAAGCAAGCATAACTGTGATAATACAAAAACATACAGAGCATGTGTAAAACCCCTTGTGATAGCTCACAGCATCATCCTGACAAGGAATATGGATTGCTGGTCTCTTAAATTTTCTTCCTCTAGGACTGGGGTTTCAACTCAAAAAAGGAAAGGTGGCAGGTCCTCAGGCATCAACAGAAAAGCAGGGCCATTTACACATCTCTCTCTGCTTCATGCATATCTCCACATATATGTCATGTACAGACAAGCTTTCTCTGTCTGCAGACACACCCGGAGGCCGTAAGAGAGTAAAACGGAACACACAGACACAAAAAATCCTCAGAAGGCAGCAGAGACCCGTATGCACCAGGGGTGACGTGAATGGCGGTGGTGAAACGCCCCTCTGACTGCTGCAGCCTCTGGGCTCGGTGTGTCACGACACGGCCAGCAAACGCCTTCCCGCTCCAGCCGCACCCTGCAGGGCCCCCTCACGCCCGCCGGCCCAGACCGGCCCGAGCGCCGCGCCCAAGGCCGCGCTGCCCGCGGCGCTGCTCAAATTCCGGGGTGCCCCGCCCCGGCCGCGCCCCGAGCTCCTCGCGGCGGAACGCGGCACGGCCGCGGGGAGAGGATTGGGGCACGGCCTCCCCTGCCCGGGCCGGGACCCGGCGCCGCCGGGGGCACCGTCTCCCCCGGCCGCCATTCACCACCCGGGCCGGAGGACGCGGGGGCCGCCTTACCGGGTGGGCAGCATGGTGCTCGCCGGGGCTGTCAGAGCGGGGCCGCGCCTGCCCCAGCCACACGGTCCTCCCGCACCAGCGACTCGCGGCTCGCCGCGCACAGATCAGGCTCCGGGCCGTCCGCAGCTGGGAACCCTCGCCCTGCCCACCCCGGGATCCCCGGGCGGCACCGCCCGGCTCCAGCCTGCCCCGTGTCCCTGTGCCCGCGCAGTTTGGCCTCTCCCCGGGGCGGAGGTTGGAGCGGGACACCGTTAGTCGCTGGGTGGGCCCGGCAAAGCGGGCGGGCCCTGCTGGGGCTTGCTTTTAATAGACATCGTGTTTTTTCTTTTTAATGCTCCGTTTTTTCACTGTGCCGTGAGGAAGGCGGGCTGGCGGCGCTCAGCTGGGCGCTGTGCCCGGAGCCCTGAGGCGCGCCCCGAGCTGTCACACGGCCGTGGGGAAACACGGCCTCCTGCCCCGGCCCGTCACTTGGTGGCACTGCTAGGGAACGTAACTGAGAGCCTCGGAATTTTCTAAGAGGCTTAAGATCTTGAAGAGTGACGTTATCACTCTCTACAATTCCCTGAAAGGAGGGTGTAGCCAAGTGGAGGTCAGCCTCTTCTCACACGCATCCAGAGACTGGACGAGAGTTCATAGTTTTAAGGTGCGGCTGGGGAGATTTAGGTTGGACATTACGTAGGAATTTCTTCACAGAAAGGGTGCTTAGACATTGAAATGGACTGCCCAGGGAGGCGCTGGAGTCACCGTCCTTGGAAGTGTCTGAGTCTGGATCTGGATGTGACACTCAGTGCCATGGTCTAGTTGACACGATGTTCAATCACAGGTTGGACTCGATGATCTCGGAGGTCTTTTCCAACCTAATTGATTCTGTGATTCTGTGAAAATACAGCTGTGTTAAATAAGCTGTGTGCTTTGCACAGTCAAATAATCAACAAGTTCAATTAATCAGAAGTTTTTTTATTGCTGGGAGCTGAAGAAACTTAGAGCAGAGATGACATGGGGCCTGCACAGGCGTGTGTGTAGAGGGCCAGCCCTGGCTCTGTGCCAAGACACCACAGAGCCCAAAAGGACCAGAGCATCTACTGTAGCCATGTCTGTACCTTCTGGGGACTTGGATATATAAATGTGTCCAGGTGCAGCCCGTGGCTTCCACACCAGCCAGAATGTTTGGTCATGGAAAAGAATTGGTCAGAAAACTGGCCAACTTACCAGCAAAACACTGCGTACAGCAGGTACAATTTAGCAATGAAGTTAAGCACACCTTGCTGAAGACTTAGCAAAGACATCACCGAGATTGGATGAGGATACGAGAAAACACATTCTGGCAAACAGAAGGTTTCCAACTGAAAGTATTCATTACTTGTAAGGCTAACACCTGAAAACTAGATGGTCTTTAAAGTCCCTTCCAACTGAAACCATTCTGCGATTCCAAGAACTGAGGGCGCTATTGCAAAGCTTCTCACTCATCTGGTCATGGGCAAAAAAATGTGGAAACCTGGTATGCATGCATGCTGAAGGTTCAAAAATCAAGGCACCAGGAAAAGAATCACCTCTGAGCAGCACAGAAGACTGTGCCAAAGACAAAACTGTGACTGTGACACATAATAAAAATAACTACTCACTGTGCAAACCTCATTAGTTAGAAGGAAAAATTTAGATTTCATAGGTTTCTTTTTAAAGCCTGAGGTATTTCCCCCTGATTTAAGTACATGGCAGGATCAGAGCCAAAGGGACTTCTACTGTATCCAGATACAATACTTCTACTGTATCCAAAACTGAGGCTTGGCTGGATTTTCCCCTAACATTTATTTCTATAACTTTTATACCCCAAATCATTTGCACACATGATATAGATGATTTGTGGATTCAGGCAGACAATTAGTTATGTCTAAATCCCAAATTCATTAAACTGCATAATTACAAATCACAGATAAAATGTATTAGCCTGCAGGAATAGGGTTCTAATGACCTAAAATATGTTTTCAAAGATAATAAAGAAAAATTATGGTCCTTCTATTGTCAGCATATGGAAATTCATGTAGCTTTATTATGTGAAACTTAATTTTGCATTTGCCCTGAATTCTGAGCAGTGCTCATGCAGTATTTATTTAGTATTTGTACTACTCTGACAGATATTAATATTTTTCTATATACAGCCTAATGTTGATAAAGTGTAATTTTAAGTGGCCTGAAAAAAAAATATCAGAAGCAACTGTGAACTCATAAATATCAATGCAAGGTCTAAGTATTAGGAAGAAAGTATTCAGTTGAAAATTATAAGAGAATCCCAAATGTCCAAAATCACCCAAAAATTACAGGTCAATATTAAATATTAACAGCAGCATTTTCTGTATTTCGCTCCAGAGATTTGACAGGACATAAAATTTGGATTTAAGTACTTGGAAATATTTAACAGCATAATCGAAAATCATTTACTTGCTACATTTTATTGTGGAATAAGGAGTTTTTCTCCTTCTCTTATTTAATACAAACAGAGAACCTCTGAGGCATGAGAGAGGCAATCATACAGGAATGCAAGGAATCTTCCTAGCAAAGGAGGAAATCAAAAATTAAAATAGGGGAAGAGAGTATGATTAGCTGAATGGTTAAGAAAGAAAAGTGGTGCCCACTTTGAGCCTTTTTGTCCATCCTCCGAGGAAAGAGAACATAAGAAAATTTAGATGCAAATAAAAATATGTTTTGATACAAGTGCACAAGAGGTCCCATAACTCTCTGAATAAATTGTTCAATTGCATTGCTGTGAAAGGATCTGGGGGAACTGGCTTGGCCATTTCCTGTATATTCAGACTAGAAAAGACCTCCAACTCTAGGCAGGATGTGGGGAAAACTTGCCTCAGTCACTATGTAACGCTCTATGTGCTTTTAGCAACAGCTGTTTATAAAAGTTCCTGTTGCATGCTAAAAAAGAAAGTGCTGCTTCCTATTTTGCACAAATTTTTCTGTTTCTCTTATGAGTAATATTTAGGGAGAAGATACAGTAAGAATAATAGGAATTACGTACATTTTAGATGGTCCTAACCATTTTACCTTCTCAAACACCAAAGTCCAATCCTCCTGGTGGAAATGCAGATGGATTCACAGTCAGCAGGTTCCACATGGAAGAAGCTGCTGGCTGGTAGAGAAGTGAGCTAATCCAAACTTCAGTGCATATTTCATTATAACAGATTATTTCAGCATTGGTTTACCTTAAACACATTTGCTAACCGCCTGCCAGCACACACATTAGCACAATTTGAAAAAAGCCTTGATCCTTTTCAGGACACTTGGCACTACTCATTCCTTGGAGAGAAGGGCAGATCAACAGGCTGTGACCACTGAAGGATAAAATCCAAGCCCTGTGCAGGTCATTAGAGATTTCATCATTGGCCTCAGCTATGTCAAGATGACATTAAACCTGCTCAAAAACCAACAGATCTGAGACAAAAGGAAGAAGCTGTAAAATACACATCCCATCACTCTGATTAATTCACAAACTGAGTTCTTTTAGAAGCTTTTTGTAAAATATTCTCACCATTCTTAATAAACTTATTTATTCTGAAAAAATATCCCTAATAATACATAACTAAATAATTGTATTATAGTCTCTGAGATCTCGATAGCTTAAATAGATATTTTTAATTTTCCTTTTTTTTCACTGAATCCTCTCCATTTCCCATTGTTTCATGAAAAGTTTCTTGACACTTCATGAAATTTTTAAATATTTTTTCCTTCTGCCTTGTGAATTTGAAAGCTAAATCCGATCAACTGTATTAACTGGGGCAACACAATATCACCATATTTCTGAGCAAGTTAAAGCAGGATTTTCAAAAACAGTCAAGGGAGAAAATGTTTGGGTCTTTTTTTGCTGAGACTTCAATTTCTAAATCATGTGACTTTTCTGTCTTGAGAAGAAAGAAACCAGGCACTTTGTGTTCTTACACAGCAGCAGTTTCCTGATAGTGTGACTTCCTCATTGTGAAATGCAAAACAAAGAGAGCTGAGACAACACAAAGGCTGTTGTCTTTCAGAGAGACAGTATTCCCCATTTCTGATCCCAGTCTAATCATTTCTAGGGAATGAAAAAGCCTGTATTCATTAAAGGTACGTAGTTAAGCTGAGTCTGTTCTTTGGTAGTTGATTCAGATTCTGTCTCCCTACCAAATGCCCTGTCCTGGGGGATTTCCAGACTCACAACCCATGAAATAATTTTTAACTTTTCTACTACTAGCCACTGGCTGTTGCTTAGTGATTTGGAAATGCTTCTATTCTTTGGTCATCTCTATTCTTGCTGCAGTAGAGGGTAAACTGAGCCAGTTAGGGTGTTTGCATAAACACTAAATTACTCTTCCAGGCCTTCAGGCACTTTCCACTGTGTGCTAACACCAGCCACTCAAACACACACTTTATACATACTTCTTTACATAATCCTCTTGCAGTATCATGCTCCATGCTGGTCGCTCTAAGTGAAAGCCGACCTTGTAGCTTGTTGGATATGCTGAAAAATGGGGGAGTGTGTTGTGGGAGCCAGCAGCATGACTTAGTGCCTTCCCATATCTCAAACCATTCTTAAAACAAGTCAGATTAAGCTGAACGTAAGATGAAGAGCTCCTTTACAATATCTAAGAATAGACGTGATAGTGGCACAGCTAATTGAAGAGGGTGAAAAGAAAACCACACATATGGCAAAGACTTGCACTTCTCTGGGTGGCCCAGCTGGTAGGTCCATGGACCACACACTCATCTAGATCATGACCCAGCTCATTCCTCAGCATACAGCAGTATCTCTAGGTAATATCCAGAGGAAGCACAGGGCTGAGGATAATTCCTCCATCCTCATACTCTAAAGTCATGTTGTTGAGTCTACCTAGATGGAATTTTCCTCATTCACCCCCCTCTCTCCTCAGTGATATCCATACCTCATACCTCCATCGGGATGGCATCACAGCCTCCCTTAAAGCAGACTGCTGGCAGATCCCCCTGCTTTAAACACACTCCTTAGAGCTTCTCTCACCACGACCCCTTCCCCTCCGGTCAGGCGGGTTACGGTGTGTGTGCCAGACTGGGAAACGTCCCAACCCCAAGGTTAAACTTCACTGTTTTGAACCTTTTTCCCTAAGGACGTTCCTGCCCGGGGGCGTACCTTGGTGCTAGACACGCTCCCCTGGGACTGGATACGGATCACTGCTCCGTGTTTCCCACAAATACTGCGGCTTTTTTTCCTCTCTCCCCACCGCGGTGCACGAAGTGCCCCCAACGCCGCCCCGCTGTGCGGCCAGGGCGGCACCACGGCCCCTCACACAGTGCCCGGGCAGGGAGAGCCCCGAGCCGAGGGCAATGTCGGGCTCGGCTTTCGGGGTCCCGCGGCAGCCGGTGCCGGGAGAAGCGGTGCCGGGAGAAGCCGTGCCGGGAGAAGCGGTGCCGGGAGAAGCCGTGCCGGGGTCCCTGAGGGCCGCCCCGGCCTGCCCCCCGCGCCGCCGGCGGGGTCTCGCCCTGCAGAGCCGCCCGGCTGCGCCAGGGGGCGCCCCGCGCGGAAGGGGGAGGGCGAGTCACGAGACGGCCGCAGCTGTTGCTGGCAGGCCCGGGCAGGATTCCGGGGAGGGGCGCGGCCATTGGCTGAGGTCGAGTACATCGGGTGCTCCCATTGGCTGATGGGCGGGGGAGGCGGGACGAAGATGTCTATAATAGGGCGGCCGAGGCCGGCTGCCCGCACTCGCTGAGCCGGGGAAGCCGCGGTAGCGAAGCGGGACCGCCAGCAGCTGAACGCCGCCGGGACATGCTCGCAGCCTGACTGACCGCAGGTGGCCGCCGCGCCCGGGACACGAATGAAGAAGCAGCTGCTCCTCCTGTTCACACATCGGGGACTCGTCAGCCGAGGGGGCCGCAGGGGGAAGCGTCGCCGAAAATGGCCTCGTTCAGTATCCGCGCCGCGCGTCCCGAGGACTGTCCCGACCTGCTGCGACTGATCAAGGTGCGGACGGGGTGTGGTGCGGGGGGGCAGCGCCGCCCGGTGCCGGAGCAAAACAAGCTGTTGCGCAAGGACGGGGGGGTGGGGAGAGGCCGCTCACATCCTCCTTCTCTTCCAGGAACTGGCGAAATATGAGGACATGGAGGACCAAGTGGTGCTAACTGAGAAAGGTATGGAGGCTGCAGGAGCTCACGCGGTTGGCCGCCGAGCGACAGCGCCTGTGGCTCAGGTGCGCGTGTATTCTGCTTTTCTAGAGCTGCTTGAAGATGGGTTTGGCGAGCACCCTTTTTACCACTGTCTGGTTGCAGAAGTGCCGAAAGACCAGTGGTCGTCTGAAGGTGAGACTTCCTGATACTTTTTTTTTTTGGACGCTAAATACACAGAAGCATAATTTGCTTAATATTAACGACTGTAGATGAGGTTCCGCCAGTGGACTGGGGTAGGAGGAGTAGGTTAACTGGTAAAATTCAGTAATGTATAGTGATAGTCTGCTGAAGTGGTTGCTAATCCTGCAAGCATGGGAGATCAGGTATAACATAATGTGCTTGACTCCAATTAATTAAATGGCTTTTCTTGTTTGACCCTGACTTACCTTTATGTAATTCTGTTGAATCACATTTTTTTCTTTAATTTGTCCCCAATCTTCAGGTTACAGTCTCTAGCTTCGCCATGTACATGGCCCTTCCGTGTACATGGATGGGCGGGGAGGTAACTAAAAGATCCGTTACACAATAAAGTAGATGATCATAATATGAGGTAAGGTCTACAGGGACAAGTGCTATTCCCAAACCTTAACCAAAGACACAGTAGATGACAGAAACCTGTTTGCACCCTTCTCTTACAGTATGTGCAGAGTGTTATGGCAGATGTAGTTAAAATACTCAGAGTTTATGTTTGAGTGGGCTGTTGTTGGAAGAGTTGGTTTCTCTTCTCTCTTGAGCCACAGAGTTATAATTGTAGCTGTAGTTTTGCTTCCCTTGACTTCATGGTGCTGAAGGTAAAGAAAATCATGTGATGCTCTCAGTGGAAACCTAAGTGGAAGTGCTTGAAAGCTGCTGTAAAGGTGGCCTGTAAATAGACCTGGCACAATAGTTACTGAGGAATGTACACGGAAAGATCAGTGCTTTTCAGGGTTTGACAGACTATTCCCAAGGCAGCAGAGCTGGGACAGTCATCTAGATTGTGAGCTGCTGTGTGACGTTGTTACTTGTATTCCAGACTGGAAATGAATCAGTAGGATGTGCATTATTTTGTGGAAAAAAAAAAAGCCATGTTAACACTTACTATGACAGTGCTTTGAGGATTTCAGGGTATGGACAGGGCAATCTTTTGGGTGATACAAATTTGTCAGAACTTGTATTTTCAATTGTGTGTTTCCTTGCAAACTTCATTTTTAATTGTAACCTAGTATCAAATGTCTGTCCTAGAGAATCTGTATGTTTAAACGTGCATGTAAGACTTTTAATATTTTTGCCTCTTAAATTCCAACTAGCTGAAGTTACACCCTTTGTTTCAGAAATGTGCATCGTGGGCTTTGCCATGTATTACTTCACTTACGATCCGTGGATTGGAAAACTGCTGTACCTTGAAGATTTTTATGTGATGGCTGAGTACAGAGGTACCTATTGCAGAATTAGATGAGTTGCTACCCATAGGACTTCTGTAGATTTAAAACTTAAGTTTCTTGTTTCTTTGGTTTTTTAGGACTTGGTATTGGGTCAGAAATTCTGAAGAACTTGAGTCAGGTATGTCTAAATGCTAAGTCTAAACAAGAGTTAAAGGAGGTGGCAGAACTCTAGACAGCATAAAACATTGCCTGGAGTCTGGGAGACTGTGAGAAATGCTGCAGTGGCTGCTGGAATGAACTCGATGACTTGTGGTGATACACAGGTGCTGAGTAATCTGGCAAGTTGTCACTGGGGCTGTCCCGAGGCGCTGTGACCGTGTGGTGTTGGCTTTGCAGGTGGCTGTGAAGTGCCGCTGCAGCAGCATGCACTTCCTCGTCGCAGAGTGGAACGAACCCTCCATCAGATTCTACAAGAGAAGGGGTGCCTCGGATCTGTCCACCGAAGAGGGCTGGAGGCTCTTCAAGATTGACAAAGAGTACCTCTTGAAGATGGCAGCAGAAGAGTGAGAGATTATTCCAGCAAATAAATTCTTTCTGCGAATATATATGCTCTCTGAATAAACTCCTTCTTGCTTTCTGTGTACGTACAGTTTGTAGTGGAATAAAGTAGTGTGGATGCTAATAATGACAGTGCAGGTGTGGTCATAGAGTAATTGGTACTGTGATCTGGAGCTGAGGCATCTGTGAAGTTCAGTATGTGCTTGTGTGCATCCTTTACCAGTGTGGGCTTGTAATCATTGTATATGGAAACTTCATTCTTGTAAGTGTCATTCAAATGTGTACAATGTACACACTGGTAGGGTTTGTTTTAATTATTGCCTTTTATAAAAATAAAATAGTGTTTTCACTTCATGGCTGTAGTTTGACTTTAATTCTCACGTAAAGTTTTCCATCAAATAACATGCAAATTAATAAAAGACTTGATTGATTTCAACCTTCTCACAAGTGAATTGATTTACCATGGTCCCAGTGGGATAAAAGTGTGCTTGTGGGGATGTGGTGGCAAGGTTGACCACCTGAGTATTTGAAAGGGTTTGATATCACTCCCCGCTTCCTGTGTGGTGCAGGGCATCCTGGCTTGTGACATACATTTTTAGGGTACAGTTGGAGTCCCTAAATTAGGTTTCTGCTCTCTGGAAAGCTACTCCAGGAAATCTGGAGCGTGGGACTTCCAGTTACCTGCAGAGCACCTCAGCTTGAAGGGCATGGCCTTGAAGGGAAAGATGCATTCTTGTGTGGTTTCAAATCCTAAGTAACAAAAATTGGTTTTGACTGGTCACATGAAATGAAAGTATATTTAGAAACCACACAAAAAGCTCCATTATGTAATCCTTAAAACACCAAACTCAAATGCTTCTGGTGGCTTAGGTTTCTGCATCTGATTTCAGATAAGGTTCGGCATTTCTTCATGTGCCTCAGTGGCTGTGCTGAGCTGTAAGTGCTGTGTTAAACAGTAGGAAACCAACTCTGTGTTTAAGCCTTTGCACAGCAGTGTGTGAAAACAATGCTGCTCATCAAATTTTTAGTTGTCTTTGAAACAAATTAACAACTTTGCAGTAGTGTGTCTATCCTTCTCATAAGTTGATGGTGAAAGTGGATGCATGCAAGCTTTGTGCTGCTCTCCTCTTGTTCTCTGGTAACCCTGCAATAAAAGGCTTTTTTGGCCAGCACTGCTTTCACTTCAAAGGAATGGAATAGACTTAGCTGCCTTGTAACGTAAATTAGTTTAAATAAAACAAGGTTTTAAACCTGTTGGCCACCACATAAATCATGAGTCACATGGAAGATTCTTTTTCATCCTAGAGGGTAATGGGCAGTGACTGCTTCAGCCATGGGAAATGCTGAACTGATAGTAAGAATAAGGTATCACTCTGCTTAGAGCCAACAGCTGTGCATGAAACTATTCTTATTTTCTGTTTTGTTTTTAGCTGATGTGTAGTCAGCAGTGTGTCAGCTCTGCCCCAGGTATGAGGTTTGGCTGTCAACTGTTGCTTCAAGAGTGAGAACTAATAAAAAATACAGGAGCTCTTGGAAGAGAGCAGAAGGTAGCTCTTCCTTGGCGGTGTTGGTGGACAAGAAGCTCAGTATTGTCTTGGCAATGTGCAGTTGCAGCCCAGAAAGCCAACCACGTCCTGGGCTGCATCCAAAGCACCACGGAAAGCAGGTTAAGGGAGGGGACTCTGTCCCTCTGCTTTGCTCTGGTGAGACCCACCCAGAGTGCTGCATCCAGCTCTGGGGTCACCTATATTAGGAGGACATGGACCTGCTGGAGTGAGTGCAGAGGAGTCCATGAAGATGATCAGAGGGCTGGAGCACTTCTCCCACAAACACAGAGAGCTGGAGCTGCTCATCCTGGAGAAGAGAAGGCTCCAGGGAGACCGAGCAGCTTTCCAGGACTTAAAGGGGCTACAGAAAGCTGGAGAGGGACTTTTCTCAGGGATAAGAGAGCTTTAAGCTATAGGACAGGTTTCTTCTTATTAGAAGATTAGACCGGCGAATAAGAAGAAATTTTTACTGTGAGGCTAGTGAGGCACTGGAACAGGTTGCCCTGAGCTGTGGATGTCTCATCTCTGGTAGCATTCAAGGCCAGGCTGCATGGGGCCCTGAACAACCTGGTCTAGTGGGTGGCATCCCTGACCAAGGAGGAGGTTGGAATGAGATGGTCTGTGAGGTCCCTTCCAACCCAAACTATTCTGTGCTTCTGTGATATGGTTTCAGGGCTTGTCTGGACCAACTCCAGCTGGACTGAGAATGGAATCTGTCACAAAAATTACCTTGATTGGGCAGATCACGTTCTGCATAAAAAACATCCATTTCCAGGACTGGCCCTGTGCAGCTTCTCAGCAGCTGTGGCAGCATTCATACCACACACAGGAGCCTGAGGCTCAAACCCTCTCCTACCCAAGGGGAGTGGAAATACGTGTTTCTCTCTTGGCCAAAGATCAAATGCCAGGCTACAAACCTCCCTACCCTTGCTCCCCTCCTTATTCTTCTGGAATTCAGTAGGCCAAAGGAAGTGAGAACAAGCCTACCCAAGGAACCAGTCCAAGAACTGGGGATGGAGGCTGAATGAGAAAGAGGAGATGTACTCTAGTAGCTCTCACTGAGCATCAGGGTGTTATATCCTCTTCTTGGTGAAGATGTAGTAACTTCACTGATTACTCTGTAAGCTACGTTAACCAGCTCATCTCATCTCCTGCATCTCATACCTACTGCATCTCAGTCCTGGTGCAATCTGTTTTGAAGTTATTTTAAGCTAGGGCTTCTGGCTCCATGTATCAGACCAGAAGTTGATTGCTAGCAGAGCAGTCTAAGAGTGTTTTTATTTTGAAATTAACAGTTCATTAGATATCTAGGGCAGGCCTGCTTAAATCTCAGGCCCCAGACTTCTGGAGCACAATAAAGCTATCAAAGCTGCATGACTGAATGGAACAAGCTAACTAATTAGGCATTATAATTAGGAAAGTAAGCAGCTTAGTCAAATTTTCAATCAATTTAAAATTGTTTATCACATCTTGTTCATCTTCTGCCAATGTGGCTTACCATTGCATTTTCTAAACAAATTCTGATGGAATGGATTCTCAGGGAGGCACAGAAAACAAGTGTAGCAGTGCTAAACAGGAAGACCTTTTCTAGCCAATGGGGATAATTTTAAACATTCACACGTGATAAGAAATACAGGGGCCAGCCGTTCAGATATGACTTTCACTGAGATTCTACTAAGAGGCAGGGTTTTTAAAACCAGCAGAAATATTCTCTCCGTTTTGGTAAGAGAGTCTCTTACCAAATGTGGAAATGCCATGGGTCAAGAAAAGACCAATTTTAAATTCCCTCAATAACTTTTTCTCAAGCTACAGGAGGAACAAAGTGACTCTGGGTCTACAATTGAGACGTACAGCAGAGTGTCTTCTGCAGCTTTAGATGCTGGAGAAACCTCACCTGGTGTGACTTTCCTCGGCTCCAGGACCACAATCACACCGCCAAGCTGAGTGCCAGCATATGACGGGGGCTGAGCAATACCAGCTGGCTGTGAGCTGGTCACAGTGTCCCACCGGTGGGAGCCCATCCCAGCAGGGGCACAGGGCTGGCCTGGGGCCTGCAGGTCAGCCAGCACTGCCCTGTTCCCATGCTGCAGCGAGCCTGCCTCCGGGGAAGAGTTAGGGAGCGAGTTGTTACCAGCGCTGATAACATCTCCAGGGAGCCGAGGTGCAAAGCCCCTCCTAGCTCTCCTTCTCAAACTCATGCCCCGGGAAGTTCTCTTCCCGCTGAGCCAGTCAGCGGAACATTTCGCAATGGCAGTTTCCACATTCCCCTCGGGAGGGGACAGAAGGGTGGCCTTGGACAAACTTGCGTCTGGAGGATGCGTCAGGAGCATCCCAGGCTGGGAGCAGGGGGAGCGCCGGGCTCGCCGCCCCCTCTCCGCTTGGCCTTTTCCTGTTCACAGGCTCCTGCACAATGATCCGAGCCGTAGCCATAGCGACGGCATGGAAGAAGGCTTTTTTTGTCTACATAAGTTAAAAGAAAATGTATGTGAGAAAAACAACGCTTCCCCCTCCCCTCTTCTTGTAGAGTCTTCGCTGTCGGTGTAATTCAAAAAGCTAATGCAAACTTTTCCTCCGAAAAAGCATATGGGGGCTTTACTGCATTCCTGCACGTGGTGTTTTGTCTTGGGAGAGTCGCCGTCCTGGAGCCTGGCCCGCGGCAAGCGGAGGTGTCAGCTCAGGGAAAACACCAGCTCCGCACGGAGAGGGGCTCGGGAAAGCTCGGCGTAATTCCCCGCCGGGCAGCGCTGTCCCGGGCTGGAGGCCAGCCGAGGGCTGTGAGTCGTGCCTCCCTTTCTTTGAGCTCAAGTTTTATTTCCTTCGGCTTGCACAAGCTTCCCCCTCGCAGCGCTCGCTACTCTGGGCTCTTCGCATCCCTCGGGGAGCAAAAGCCGAGCTCCGGAGCGCTCACACGGACTGACGGACAGCAGCGCCGAGGGGTGAAACCTGCCGGCTTTAAATCATTCACCTCACGCAACAGACTCGGCTGGGCCCGGTTGTTTTGCTTGCCTGGGCAGGATTGCTTAAAATGTTGGGGTTTTTTCCTTTCTCTCTCTCTCTCTCTCTCTCTTTTTTTTTTTTT
>VZRF01000973.1:0-29660 GCA_013396875.1 Vireo altiloquus
TCTCCTCTCTCCTCCTCCCCACCCCTCTTTTGTTTCCCCTAATCCTCGGGGCCGGTGACAGATGGTTCCCGGTTCCCTATTCCCGTCCATCCCCATTGTTGATCCATCGGGGCTGGAGCACTCCGCTGCTGCCGGGCCCTGGGCAGGACGAGCCTGGAGCTTTACCACCGAGCGATTTTAATTCCTTAAGAGCGTCAGGGCAAAGCCCTCCGGGGCCGGGAGGGGAACTGGAGCAGCCGCAGCTCTCCACGCTCCTGGCAACTGGTGGAAACTGGGGCAGCTCTTTAATGCTCATCCAGTGCTCACAGAGCTGCTGCTCCGCGGGATCTGATGCTGGGGTGGGCTTGGGCGGCAGCAAAACTCCTCCAGGACAACGCCAGTAGACCCAGAAAATAGATATATATGAGGAATCACAAATCCTACAGCCACTTCCTTCCCTGCCCGGGCAGGGGGCTGTGGTTGACTCAGGCTCTGAGCTGCTGGGTCTGGAAAATTCGGCTGGGACAGAGTTTGGTCGCTGCTTGATGATGGGAATCATTTTTTTGTGGACATTTCCTTGCCTGGGACAAACTTGGGCAGCAGCAAAACTCCTCCAGGACAACCCCAGTAGACCCAGAAAATAGATATATATATGAGCAATCACAAATCCTACAGCCACTTCCTTCCCTGCCCGGTCAGTGGTTGCCTCCGAGCTGCTGGGTCTGGAAAATTCGGCTGGGACAGAGTTTGGTCGCTGCTTGATGATGGGAATCATTTTTTTGTGGACATTTCCTTGCCTGGGACAAACATTTCGTAAAGCAGGCAGAGCCCCCACTGCGTTTTCAGCATGTTTTCCCCTGTGCTTTTTTTCCTCACTTCTCTTGAAAACTGATCTTTATGGAAAACAGGAGGTGGCAGAGCGTGTTTTCCCTGCCCTCAGCACTGATGGAGGTGGAAGGTGGTAAAATCCCTTCAAGCTTTATTATAGTAAGATATTACAAAGCTTGAGTAGGAAAAAAATCTGTGTTTTTTAGAGCAGAGAGTGGTGAAGCCATCCCTTGTATTCCATTCTATTAATTGTATGCCATTATATATTAATTTTCTATATTATTGTATGGTATTACTATATATTTTATAGCTATAATATCATATTACTGTATTATTTTATTGAGGTTTCATTATTACATTTTAGGGCTGATATTTAAGCCAGCTCGCTTCTGGTTTCCAAATTCTTGTGGGAGAGAAAGCCCCTCTGGAGCTTCACGTTGGCTAAGGGATGGTTGGGTGATCCAACAGGGAGGATCCAGGGATCCATTGTGGATGTTGGGTTGGGAGCTTTTCATTACCTTTTCATTTCCCACCTTCAGGTCATTTTTACTCTTGTCCTTCTGTGTGCCTGGATTTCAAGAGAGTTGTTACCCACTATTTCCCTGGAAGCCACAGGAGGGCAGGAAGCCCTGCTGGAAAAGGGGAGGATGTACCAAAACCTCCTCAATCCTTCCTGATTCTGGGGAATAAACCCCATTTTTTAAAGGCTTTTCCATTTTACTGCACGATTTCGGCAAGTGTGGGCAGCAGGCACATGGTGGGTGCTGGCAGGGCGTGGATGTGAGAGGGTTTTCCACCCCCTTTCCCTGCAGGATCGTGATGTCAGCCCTCTGATTGTGCTCTCATGGATGATAAAATGACACACAGCTCCATCCTGGAGTATTTCCTGAGCCCACTTCACCTCCTCACTCACTTCTTGACCCTCCCAGTGCTGCCAGCAGCTCACAGTGCCTGACCCCTGCTCTGGGGTGGAGGAGATGCTTCCTCCTCGAGCTGCTGATGAGCAGGACCACTCTGGGCTCAATTCAGAAGGGAAAAAAAGCAGGTGAAGCTGCTTTCTTCAGCTCTTGAAGCCGGTGAGGCAGCGAGGTGGGTGTGTGGAGGTGGGGAAGAGCCGGAGGGATGTAACTCTGGGTTATCTGAGGGCTACAGTTGCATCACCCGTTGTTGAGTGTTTTTTCCCCAGCTGGTTATTGTGATTTATTTTTTAAATCCCCACCAGCCTGCTGCAAAACAGAGTGGGTGAAACGTGGCTGTGGTGCCCTCGTGAGCTGCCGTGCCAGCGTCCTGTGCGTGCCCTGGAGTCAATCCCTGGGGTTGGGGAGAGCGGGAAAATGAAACCAAAATCAGAATTGGAATAAAAATCAAAAGAAAGGGGTTTTCTGCCCCAAAGATCCCCCTGGGAGTGGGGTTGGAGAAGAATAGTCCCTGCCCCAGCCCTGGGAATAACACATCCATCTGTCATGGCTCCAGGTGTGCATCCATGACTCTGTCAGCGATGGCTGTGTGTGGTCCAGCACTGCTTCAGCCAGGTGTGGAATTACAAGAGCCAAAAACACACCCAGTAGGAATAATAACCTTATTTTAAGTGTTGAGTGGTGATGCTGAGCTGCTGGGAATGCTGCCTGTGGGAGCTGAAGCCTGAGTGCCCTTTGGGTGTCGTTAGGTGCTCACACCGGTGTGGATGGGCGTTGGAAGTGGGGATATGCTGTAGTGGGGCTATGTGGCACCTTGCTTGTGATCCTTCTCTTTGGGTGTTTTGGGAGGTGGGCCAGGAGGCAGCACCTTGGGAGACCAGGGTTGCTCTGGTATCTCCCCTGGCATCTCCCTTGGCAGAGGAGTAGGGAGATTATGGTTGTGGAGCAATCCAATTCAAGGCAGGGCTTTCCCAGGAGTGGCAAAGGGATATTGGATATGCCCCTTCAAACGCCTTGTGTCCCCTGGGCTCCTGGGCTTTGGTGATGAGAGAGCTGAGCCAAATGAACCCCAAAAGGAGAGCAGCTCCTCCATGCTCCAGCCTTGGGGCATCCTGATGGTTCCCACACTGGGAGAGGAGGATGGCTGTGGTGGTGCTTTGGCTTGGAGCTGCGCAGTGGCACCTTGGGATGAAGCCAGTGAGGGTGCTCCCCATTGCTTTGGGTGTAGGACGTGGTGGTGATGCCTTAAATGGCTCCCTAGAAACAGACACTAGACAGGAATAAAGGAATAAAGGAGGGATTGATTGGAAAGGCCTTCAGAGGTCACACTCTGGGCTCCAGAGGCTCCTGCCTCAGTGCATCCCAAAATGGACAATGACAGGTCCCGAGTTCTTCCCACTTTGATATCAGCATCAATTCCCCAAGCAGAAGCCAGGCAAGGATGGAATTTGCCCAAGCTTGCCCCCCTCTCCCCAAGATGAAGGTTTGCAGTTGTTGGGCCCAGGAGGGTCTGGGTGTCCTTGGAGAGCGAGCTGGAGAGGCTTTGTTATGTCAGTGTGAGCATGAGAGAACAGCACTGAACGAGCTCCAGGGAACTGCAGAGTGACACTGGGCATTGCAATTGGAAACAATATAAGGATTAAAACCTTAGGCATCAGTGGGAGTGACTGGGCAGCATGTCTGGCTCTCTCTGCTGCTTTGAGACTCGCTGGGATTTTTTCAGGCGCTCCAGCCTCACAGAGTGGCACCCATCATCTCTGGAGTGGGATGTGTCTCTTGGAGCTGGCAGGAGCAGTCCCTTGGGAGCTGAGTATCCAGGCAGGACCTGGGCGTCATAAAATAGCCCCTCTGGGTAATGCTGGTGGGTTTTAAAAATGAAACATATCCCGTTTTCTGGAGTGGCCCCTGTGGAATGTTTGTGCTGGGAACAGCGGCAGCCAGGGATGGGTGACAAGAGCAGAAGGGCTTGGGCTGTTGGTGAACAGAGCAGGATCATCATTGCCAGGGTCTCCCTTTGGCCAGGTCCTCCTTCCTGCCCTGGACTGGCATGGCTGGGGGTGGGATAGGACAAATCCTGCTCCTTCCCTTGCAGAGATTCTGGGATTCCCAGCTGTGAAGTCCCCAGTGGCAGCTGGGGACAGGAGCCTTTTCCTGAGCTCAGCTGGATGCCAGTGCAGGGTTTGTTGTCCCACTGACCATCCCTGGCTGAGCAGCCCCAGGAGATACCAGGCTCCCTGCTTGTCCGTGGTCCTTCTCATGGGATGAGCTGTGGTGTTTGTCTTGCCCTCACAGCCCACATCTCAGAAAACATCCTTTCCCCTGCTTTTTCCTTGCTGGCCCCAGTGTCTGGCCCCAAACTACCCGAGGAACTCTTTATCTGCCACAACTGTTGGCAGGGGCTCAGGGTTTGTCTGTGCAATGAGTTTGTGAGAGCAGGGACCAGAGCTGGAAAGTCTTGGCTCCCAGCAGTTGAAGATTGCTGGTGGGATCAGGTTGTTGATGTCTTCTTCCACCTCCTCCTGCCTTCTTGTCCTGTGGGATTTGGCCCAAAACCCCTGGGTGTTGGTGGCCATCATCTGGGGCTGCTTCTGTGCTCCCACATAACTCTCAGGCTCGTGGGACCTGTCCTTCCAAGCATCCTCCTTGAACTCATCCCAGGGAAAAGGAAAACTTCACCAAACCAGCTTCCAGCTGCTGCTGAGCTCCTGAAAGCTGGCTCTGTGTGAGGGTGTGGGGTGGCTGGGTCAGGAAAGCCATCCCTGGTGTTGGACCAGGTGAGGACATAGGACAGTGCTGTGGTTGAAGCTGACTGGCTCCAGGCAGGATTGGGAATGCTGATCTGGGTGGCTCGTGGATAAGCTCATGGCATGGATCCTCTCTGGACTGGGCTGTGTCAGAACTCCTCATTGCCCAAGCACACCTCACAGCCAGGCTGGGGGGATGTTTGGGGGCTCTTACCCTTGGCAGTGCTTCCTGTGCAGCCATGGCCAGGTTGGGAATGCGAGTGATGCCTTAAATGGCTACCTGGAAACAGAGACTGGGCAGGAATAAGGGAATAAAGGAGGGATTGATTTGAAAGGCCTTCAAGGGTCACACCCTGGGGGTCTGGAGGCTCCTGCCTCAGTGAATCCCAAGGTGGACGACAGGTCACGAGTTCTTCACCCTTTTATAGGTTTGGTTCATTTGCATATCAGCATAAATTCGCCAATTAAAACTTTAGCTAATGATGTCATTTCCCAAGCTTGCTCCCCTCTCCCCAAGATGAAGGTTTGCAGTTGTTGGGCCCAGGAGGGTCTGGGTGTCCTTGGAGAGCGAGCTGGAGAGGCTTTGTTATGTCTGTGTGAGCACAGGAGAGCATCAGCTAACGAGCTACAGGGACTGCAGAGTTACACTGGGCACTGCAGGGTTGGAAAAATATAAAATGAAAACCTAAGGCATCACAAGCATGGCCAGGTTGGGAACGAAGCCATGGCCAGGTTGGGAATGGAACCACAACCAGGCTGGGAGTGAGCCATGGCCCGGCTGTCATGGGAGTTTGGACAAGGCTGGGTGTGTTGGCCATCTCCAAGCTCGGGCCTCCAGGGATATTTATTTGGGTTTCCCCAAGGAAAGCAGCCCCACATTGCTGGGAAGTGGTGGGACTCAGCTGGATGTCCTTTTGGAGAGCTCCTCTCAAGGGATAGCAGGGCTGGCCGTGGCAGGGCTGGGAGTCCTGTTCCCACCCCGCTGTCCAGCCCCGAGCAGTGTGGGCAGGGCTGTCCACGCATCCCTGTGCGGTCATGACTCTGCAGAGGCTCCTTTCAGGAGGTTTCCTTGGAAACCTGACAGCCAGCATGAGGAGGGAGCATTCCAGAGAGAGCTTCAGCCCCAGTGGTGGCCAGGGCAAAGCTGGGAGAAATGGCTTTCCCTGGGCATGAGCTGCCCCGGCTGGGTGTGCGGAAGAGACATTCTTTGGAAAGCTCTCGACAGCTGCTGTCTGATTCCCAGAGAGGCTTTTCCCTCTGCTCTGAGGTGCCTGCAGACCCTAACCCAGGGCTTTGTCTTTGCAGGAGCAGGAAGATCCAGATCCGAAACATTCCCCCCCACCTACAGTGGGAGGTAAGAAGTGGCCGATCCCAAAAACATCCCATTCATCTCCTCCTCCAGCAGCACAATCTGTGCTACTGGAGCACGTGCTCTGCACATGGGCCACCCTTGGACTTCCCAGTAACCACAGGAGGGAACGTGAACTGGGCTCCAGCTCCTGCCTGCTTGTGGGTGGCAGCAGAGCTGTGGGCCAGCTCTGAGCGGTGGGACAGCTTTGGGGTGATGGGGTGCAGGTGGGTGGAGGCACTGGAGCAGTTGGGTGGGGCTGGAGGGTGTTTGTGAGCAGAGTAGGCTCTTACCCTGCCTCTTGGGGCCTCACCTGCCTGGTTTGCTGCTCTGTCCCCAGGTGCTGGATGGCCTCTTAGCTCAGTACGGCACGGTGGAGAATGTAGAGCAAGGTAAGATGGTCCAGCGTGGTCCCCATCCCTGCAAAATTCCCTGCCGCCCAGGGCCGCTCTGCCCAGGCTGCAGGAAGCTCTCTGGGATGAAACCTGGTTATCCCAGTAGCACTGGTCTGAAATGGGTTTCCCTTTGAACACAAACCCTGCTGGTGGAGGTGGGGCCACCTGTGCAGTGATGGGATGGACATCCCATCCTTCATCCCTGGGAATGCTCTGGTCCCTGAAAAATTGGAAAAAAGTATTATCCCTGCAAGGAAAAATGAGCTGAGTGTAGCTTGGGATCCACTGGTGCGTTGGGGATGCCCAGCCTTGCATCCTGCTTGGATCCAGCCTTGGATCCAGCCCGGTCCTTGTGCTGGGGGAAAACACAGCAGCGCCCAGGGCCTGCCATGGCACAGGCATCTCCCTCCCCCCATCCCAGCTGTGTCCCCCTCCGGAGCGTGCCAGGAGCTGCTCTCCCGTCCCTGCTCCAGCTCTTCTTCTCTTGCTCCCCGCAGTGAACACAGACACAGAAACTGCCGTTGTCAACGTCACCTACGCGACGAAGGAGGAGGCAAAAGTGTGAGTGGTGTTTGTTTCTGTCTCATTTCTCACTGAGGAATCCCAGGGAAGCCTTCCAGGCTTCTCTAAGCTGTCTCACCACTGGGCTGTCTTCTTCCTTCTCCCCTGGGAGATGGGGTAAGACAAATTCGGGGTTATGTCAGAAGTGGAAGGATCATTCCAAACAAACGTTTTGTTCCAAGCTTGTGTAGACTTCAGCCCTGTGCTGGACGCCAGCTAGTAAATAGTGAGCTTATTGTTATTAGTGGCCAGGGTGCTTTTGATATGATTAAGAGCAGATCCCAGGCCACAAAGAGTTTTTGTGAGTCCGTTTGTTGATGGACCACCAGCTTCCCACCTGAGTTGACCCATCATAGCCCTGGATAAGTGAGGACAGAGATGAGGACAGTGATCTGCTGGTCCAGGAGGGCAGGGGAGAATCCTTCTTGTGCCTCCAGCCTCGTCTGGATGTGCTGTGGACCACAGATAAGCATGACATGAGTGTCTTAGAATCGTGGAGTCCCCTCAGCTGGAAGGGACCCACAATGATCGTTGAGTCCAAATCCTGGTCCTGCACAGGACAGCCCCAAAAATCCCACCATGGTCTTGGCATGTGTGGCAATAAAGGAACACTCGGAGTTTTCCCAGTGCGGCAGTGCTCAGTGCTTTGGGATAAGAGGCTTTTTTGAGCTTAGGAAAGGGATGGTGAAGCTGCAGAAGTCCTTGGAGGATGTGGAATTCAGGCCTGGCAAGGAGCTGGTTGTGATCTGTCAGTAGCCAAAGTGGGATGTGGGAAAGCCGAAGCCAAGCAGGGTCATGGCCAAACGTCACCGCTGAGGAGGGGCTTGGGGGATGAGGGGTCCAGGTGCTCCCTCCCAGCCACATCCAGCCAGGAAGGGAGTTTGGGTTCCCAACAGAGGGAGCACCACGTGCTGCACCCTTCTTCCTGCAGCAGCGGTGGTGGCTCACAGCCACTCTGTCACCTTTTCCATGTCCAAAAAAACCTGGAAGTTCCCATACTGTGTGTGGGAGCTTCTGGCAAGCACTTTTGCCCAGGTGAAGGGGCATCCATCAGCAGTCCCTGGGCTGCTGTCCCACCTCTGCTGGTGGGAGAAGTCCTGTGCCAGCTTTGGCATGTCCCACCAGCTTATGAGGCTTGCTCCCCCTGGGAAGAGCTCCTCCAGACTGGGGAGGGAGGAAGATGCAAGTTGGGAAAGGGCCCACGTTCTACACGTGGTGGGGGTGCTGGGGATCCATGGTGCATCCTTGGGGAGCCCCTCACCCTCCACCCCGCATCTCCCCACCTCGCAGAGCAATAGAGAAGCTGAGCGACCACCAGTTTGAGAACTATTCCTTCAAGATTTCCTACATCCCGGATGAAGAGGTGAGCTCCCCTCCGCCCCCCCAGCGATCCCGCCGCGGGGGCCACTCTTCCAGGGAGCGGGGCTCCTCCCCGGGGGGCTCCTCGCAGCCCAAACAGCTCGATTTCCCACTGCGGATGCTGGTGCCCACGCAGTTTGTTGGTGCGATCATAGGAAAGGAGGGCTTGACCATAAAGAACCTTACTAAGCAAACGCAGTCCAAGTAAGTACTTCCAATGGTTTTGTTTCCTTCTGTAGGGTGCTGTAGGTCCCAGCTCAGGTTCTCCCTGCGCTGGGGGCTTTGGAGTGCAGGCCACTGCTGATTTCTTGGGGTGCAGCTTTCAGGGGGTGGTGGTGGAGCTCAGGTCCTGATCCATTCCTGCTGGCCAGGGTGGTCTAGGTGTGACAAGAGGGGGATGCACACTGGAAAAGGCCTGGAATGAGTTCCTAAAGCCTCGTGAGAACAGCTGGGGATGAGGCTCTAGGGTGAAATGGCAAGTTTGGGGATAAAATCCTAAAGGGGAATCCTCGGTGCAGTGGTCTTTGTCCTTGGGATTAACTCATCCCGCAGCATCCCATATGGGTTAGAGCTGTTGAGGGGAAAGGGGCACTGTGGGAGCGCTGCCACGAGGAGGATATGGCTTTTGTTACTGTTTGAAGCCTTTTTCGGCTATTAACGTGTTTATTTTTGAACTAAAGAAAGGAAAAAAACCAAAAAAGTGGGATTGTCTTGGCAAAGTTTTCCATGTTTCTCTTGTTGCTGTTCTCCTGATCTCACCGTTCATTCTCTGCATGGTTTTCCTGCATGGTTTGTTCCTGCCCAGGTGTGTTTGTGTTTAACCCAAAGCTTTCTTCTCCCCTGCTCATCATCCTGAACCTGGTGATCCCATGGGACGTAGGACTCCTGTCCCAGAGCATCCTAGTTCTCAGAGGAGTTTTTAGAGGCAAATCTTTGGTAGTAGCGTGGCTGGAGGTAGAAAGAGGAGCCGAACGGTGGCGTTGGGTTGGCAGGAAGAGGTTTGTACGGAAAGGGGGCAGAGGAGCAGGGAGAGGAGCTCTTGGAGCCTGGCTTGCCCCAGGGCGTGGCCACCTGGTAGCCGTGAGCAGATCCTGGTTGGCCACACTTCTTCTCCAGGTGAGTCCTGGTGGGATGAGCAGCAGGTGTAGCTGTGTCCTCACCACCCAAGACTGGAATTTGCCCTTTCCAAGCCCTGAGCCTGGCAAGGAAGGTGGGAAGGTGCCGGTTTCTCCCAACCACGAAGCCAAGTGCTGTTGCTTGGAGCAGTTTCAGCCACGGAATTGTCCCTCCATGTGGAGCACTCCCTGTGCCTGCCCTGAAGACCTGGTGCCGTGGAGGAAGGCCATGCTCAGTGCACTCCTCTCTCCTGCCCTACCCACAGCGGGCCACTGCCTCTGCTCAGGCTTGGGTGAAGGGGACCTCAAGAATCCATCCCAGGCAGTCACAGGAGGCCCTGTCCTTCAGCTTGGGTGTCATCC
The DNA here is from genome assembly GCA_013396875.1 of Vireo altiloquus. Lineage (NCBI taxonomy): Eukaryota > Metazoa > Chordata > Aves > Passeriformes > Vireonidae > Vireo > Vireo altiloquus. The sequence goes on from VZRF01000973.1 coordinate 9,610, forward strand.
CACACTCTGTGCCAGCCCAGGCCGCCCTCATCCACCGGTGTGATGATCCAAGGGCGACATCCTGTCGCCCCTGCTCCTCCCCAGAGCAACACTGGGTTCTGGATTCCTCTGGTCACGTTGGATTTCACCCTGGTTCCATGCACAGACATCCCAAAGATGCTTCTGAGCCTCAAGGGGCAAAACCATCCCCAGGCTGAGCCACCTTCTTCCGTGAAGAAGCCCAGACCAAGAGCCCACCCCACCAGGTGACCTTCTACAGCCCTTGGAACTCCAGGAGGAGAGGATCTTGGCTACCCAGCAGCCATGGGACCAGGATAACCCTACAGGCACACCGTATTGTCCACCTGGAGAGGGCTGTGCCTCGTGGCAGCCACTCCCTGAAGCATTCCCAGCCCCCAACGAGGTCTCTGGGAGGCTTTTCCTGCTGCACCGTAGGCAAACCCTGTTCCCCCATCCCTGCAGCACCTGGTGATGGGGTGAGGATGCTGAAGGTCCCCTTCTCCATCCTCCTGTTGGAATGGAGCAGTTCAGCAGTGGCACTGGGGTGCACTGGGAGGTCCAGAGCTTTCTCTTCTCTGGGGGGGATGATCCTTCCCTCTTCTCTCTGGCAAGTGAGCTCGTGCCCACACATCCAGACATGGTTGGTCAGCCAGGAACCTGTTTTATGCCCCTCTCTAAGGCTTGTCCAAGGTCCTCATCCCCTCAGTGCCTCCATTCAGCCCTTTCGTGGCACTTGGTTCCTCTCTGGCGTGAAGGCTCAGCTGTGTCCTCACCTCCACCAGCCCCAGCTGCTCGTGGGTCCAAGGAGCTGCGTGGCTCCGGTTTATGGGGTTTGTTGGGATTCCTCATCGACTCCCTCTACCTCGGGAGCATCAGCCTGGTCTGTCACCGCCCCGTGTGGCTGTCATGACGTGACAAAGGGGTGCCAGCAAATGTCTCTGTACCTGCTGGGAATGGATCCTCCGGGCCAAGCCGAGGGAAGTCCACGGCTACCTCAGAGGGTGTCACTCGGCTCACAGCTGGGTCACCGCAGGCTGTCAGCGTGGCCAGAGGGTGCCAGAGGTGTTTCCATCGCCGCTTTGCACAGCGCACCCAGCGCCAGTCTCCCACCTGAGCAGCTCCAGCTGAAGCCACGGGAGATCTGGAGGGATGGAGCCTACGAAGGGAATCACGCTCTGTCTTCGCTCCCTGTTCAGTGCTTGGATGGAACCGCTCTGAGGTCCCTTTGGAGCGGGTGGGGTTGGCTCTGCCCTTTTCTCTGGGAAGGCTCACCCGGCTGCTCCCCTTCCGCTGTCCATGTTCCAGTGTGCTGGCTCTGGAGCTCCTGGAAGAGCTGACCTGTGCAAACCCACCAGGATCCCGCAGCGTGGCACTGTGTGGTGACTCTGCCCTGCAGCCCTTGGCCTGGCACGTGCAGCAGCACCCTGGATGATCCCGGCCGGGACGGGACGTCGGAGACGTGGCCGGAGGGCAGCCACCGTGTCGGAGCTGAGCGCCGGCAGCGTTCCGGAGCGGCCGGGCTGCCACTAGCACACCTGCTTGGAAGACCCAACCCTGGCTGCAGCAGTGACAGGGACACCAAGGTGGTGGCCGATGGCAGGATGGCCGCACGGCGTCACCCTCCGGCGGGAAGAGCGCGCGGACTCGCGCGGAGAAGACGGAAAGGTTCTTCCCCCTGTTGCCCAAGGCACGTGGTTGAGGTGCGGGAGTCTCCTACCCTGCTTTCCTCTCTCCCTCTCTCTCAGGGCTTTGCCAGGTACGGTTGAGCGTGAGGAGCGAGCTGGAGGCCGTGCCTCCTCCCGCCATGAGCTGAGGGAGGACCAGAGGAGTAGAGCACAGTCCCTGCCGGTGCGCACGGGAGCCTTCTGGTCTCCCCTGGAAGGGCGTGAGTACCAGCGCTGTTGTTGCCGGGTGCCTCCGTGTCGTGACAGACGCTGCCCACGGGTAAGTGCTCTCTGTCCCGAAGGACGTGGTCGCTGGACAGCCTCGGGTGTGGCGCAGAGAGAGGCGGAGGTCGGAAGGGACCTCTGGATCCAGTTAATCCGGTCTCCTGCTCCAAGCGGGACTGGCGTCAGAGACGATAGACCAGGTTGCTCAGGGCTTTGTCCAGTTGAGGATTTGTTCTGCCCCCTCGATGCATTGGTTGATGTTGTGACACCCCTCAGCTTCCAGGGCCTTGGGTCCTACAGGCGAGCGTGGCCCAAATCTGATCCAAACCACCCGAAACCAATCACTGCCTGGGCTTGCGGGAGCCAGGTGATGGTAGATGCACCAGAGACCCAGGTTCACCCCCGAGCTTGAGCAAGCGTTGAAATGAGTTTTTCTCAGCTCCTGAGCTCTCAAAAGCCTCTGTGTGGCACCAGACCCATCTCAGGGGCTCCTCTCTGCCGGTTGTTTCGCCGCAGGGTTGACATCCATCGGAAGGAGAACGCTGGCGCTGCCGAGAAGCCCATCACGATCCACGCCACGCCGGAGGGGTGCTCGGAAGCGTGCCGCATGATCCTGGATATCATGCAGAAGGAGGCTGACGAAACGAAATCGTGAGTGCTCCTGGCTCAGCCAAAAGCGTGGTGGGAAATGGTGGTGGTGGTCCTTCTCCTTTCCACCACATCCTTGGTGCCTGTGGCTGGAAATTTCTGTGTTTCCTGACTGACTGGACCTTTAGGTTTTATTTTTTAAATCCATTTTAGAGCAGAAGAGATTCCCTTGAAAATCCTGGCACACAACAGCCTGGTGGGGAGGTTGATTGGCAAGGAGGGCCGCAACCTCAAGAAGATTGAGCAGGACACGGGCACAAAGATCACCATCTCCCCGTAAGTTCTTGTGATGGGACCAGGGACATGGCTTCCCACTGCCAGATGGGATATTGGGAAGAAATTCTTTTGAGGGTGGGGAGGCCCTGGCACAGGTTACCCAGAGAAGCTGTGGCTGCCCCTGGATCCCTGGAAGTATTCCAGGCCAGGTTGGATGGCGCTTGGGAGCAGCTTGGTCTAGTGGAAGGTGTCCCTGCCCATGGCAGGGGATGGAACTGGATGCGCTTTAAGGTCCCTTCCAACCCAAACCATTCTGTGATTCCATGATTTAATGATTCAGTGAAGTCCTGGTGAATACCAGGCCACCCCATTCCATCCAACATGGTACAAGCAGTGCTGGAGCCGAAAAACAGAGCAGCTGTGTCCTCCCATGTGCATTCCCCATCCCGGGTGGATGTTCCTCATCGCAGGTGGATGGTGGCGTTGGGCAGGGAGAGGGCGTGTAGCTCTTGCACTGTCTCAAGGGGAACCCTCAGCTGTGATTGGAGTTCTCCTAGGGTTTTTCCTTAACTCAGAGGAGGAATGTAACCGTGTCTCTGGATTTTCCCGGGGGGCAGTTTGCAGGATTTGACCATCTACAACCCCGAGCGCACCATCACGGTGAAGGGCAGCACGGAGGCCTGCTCCAACGCCGAGGTGGAGATCATGAAGAAGCTGCGCGAGGCCTACGAGAACGACGTGGTGGCTGTCAATGTAAGCCCAGCCCTCCCGTCGGGGCTGCTCCCGCTGCAGGTGGCCAGATGAAAATTCAGAGTGGAGGTCAATGCGTTACATCAAGGGTTGGGCCTCGCCCGTCACATCCACACCGTGGTGAGGAGGCCACTGCTCCCCCTTTCACACCTTTGTGTCTTTCCTTTCCCAGCAGCAGGCCAACCTGATCCCAGGACTGAACCTCAGCGCTTTGGGCATCTTCTCCACAGGGCTGTCCATGCTCCCATCCACCCCGGGGGCCCGAGGGGCTGCAGCTGCCACCCCCTACCACCCCTTTGCTGTAAGTGGGAGATGTTCCTGCTGTCCGGAGTGTCCTGCCGGAGCTGTTGGGTTTGGGTGGACACTGTAGCTGTCAGAGCCACCTCATGGGGAGCTCTGACTCCCGGCCATTTGGGGAGGATGCTCATGGCAGCAGCAAAGTGGAGAGGACAGGGAATGGAGGCGGCTTGTCCCTGCTTGGATGCAGCCCCCTGGGAAGATCAGCTGCATCCCTGTGTTGTGCTGAGCTGGGTTTCACCAGTGTTTAAGGACTGGCTGTGTCCCAAGGGTGCTGCTCTCTGAAGAGAACATGGAAAAACCATGTGGGTGGTCTCCAGTCCTGACCCCAAGCCCACCAGTGGGTTGTGATGGTATGGACTGGGTTGTGCCATGTGGGACTCATCTTGGTGGCCACCAGAGCCCCCTGGTGTGGCCGCAGGGCATGCAGGGGATAAGCAGCCGATCCTGTGCATCTGCTGCCATCAGTGGATCCCTGCCCTGGCACCCAGGGGACTGTGCTCCTGGGGAGCCAATCTCCACCCGACCTCACAGGGGAGGGTTCTCCTTGTTCCTGGGGTGCTGAAACCTGGGCAAGGATGTCCACAGCCCCTGGGGTTGTGGGCAGGGATGGTGCAGTGCCAGGAGAACAGGATGGCCAAGGTGATGATGGAGGAGGTCTATCTCAGGTCACCCAGGCGCTGTCTCTGTCAGTCCCTAAATAATTTATTCTGTGCTGTGGGTTAATTTAACCTGTGCTGTTTTCTTTCCCTGGAATGCCAGCAGCAGAGCGGGCGGAGGAGGACGGTGAGTGCCGGGGAGGATGTGCTGGGGCTGTGGTGGCTCTGGAGGGCTCAAAGAGGGTTGGTTGGTCACTCTCAGCCTGTGGAGGGGAGGATGCTGTGCCTGTATCCACAGCCTTTGGGAGACAGCCTTAGGAATAATTTATGGGTGTGATGGAGGGGAGCAGGACAGGTCTCCTGAAGGGCAATGTTTGGTGTGGGGCCTTTCTCAAGCTCCCCTGGTGGGGCCAGGAGGGGACCTTTTTTCTGATACGAACATTAGCAGGACACAGCCAAAAAACCACCAGTGAGAAGGGACTGGGGTTAACTGGGAGTTCCCACCCAGATCCCAGCCTTGTCCTGTGCCACAGGCGCAGGATCCAGGCTGCAGCTCATCCTTGGATGCGCCTGTGCTCTCCTGGAGGATTTTCAGGGGATGAGGGGTGGTCACTGCATCCCTCGTGTCTCTCATGGTGGTGACACACTCCCCGTGTCGGGGTGGGAGTGGCTGGGACGGGGCTGGAACCTCGAGGGCGTCATTGATGTCACTAACCCTCATTTTCTCTCCCACCACAGAGCTCCTCAGCCTATCTGTCGGGTCTGTACGGAGCCCCCCCAGCCTTCCCCCATCAGCATCCCGTAAGTTTCCCTTCCCCAAAAGTGCCCTGGCGCCTCCTGCCATGAGGTCTTCCCTTGGGCACCTTGTGGGAGGGCGGGCAAAAAGCAGGAGTGCGTGCCAGGACCACAACCTGGCCCAACCCAGCCCAGCCCAGCCCAGCCCAGCCCAGNAATCCAACCCAACCCAACCCAACCCAGCCCAACACAACACAACCCAACCCAACCCAATCCAACCCAGCCCAACCCAACCCAACACAACCCAACTCAATCTAGCCCACCAGCTCTTCAAGCCTGGAGTGCTGGCAGGGGGAAGTGACCTCCTGATCCAGCTGTTCCCCTGACCCTCTGGCTCTTCCGTGCCCTTTCCAGCCGCCGGAGCAGGAGGTGGTGAACTTGTTCATCCCAACGCAGGCGGTGGGGGCCATCATCGGGAAGAAGGGGCAGCACATCAAACAGCTGGCACGGTTTGCTGGTGCCTCCATCAAGGTGAGCAGAACTGTGGGCCTGGGCCAGGGCTTTGTGCCTCAGTTTCCCCTTCCCACTGCTGAGGGCAGAGAAGGGAGCCCTTGGTGAATGGTTTTGCTTCCCAAATTAGTAGAAACCCAGTCCTGCATGGTCACCACTGCTTGGGTAGGGGGCTGTCCCTGCATGGGGGGTGTCCCTGCATGGGGGCCCATCCCACACAGGGGAGGTCTTGCCCGAGAAGGGGTCACACTGACACTCCTTCCCCGTCCCTCCGCAGATCGCCCCAGCAGAAGGTCCAGATGCCAGCGAGCGCATGGTGATCATCACGGGGCCTCCTGAGGCTCAGTTCAAGGTGCGGTGGCCACGGGGTGGGGGCTGGCTTGGGGACAAGGTGAGGGCATCCCTTTGGTCCCCACTGAGCCAGGAGGGGCTTCTTGGCTTGGGACCACAGTTTTGGTGCTGCCGGACATCGGCATGTCATTGCCCACGGGAATGAAAGGCCAAGCAGGCCACCTCCAGGATGCTGCCCACCAACTTTATGTCCCTTTTGTCCCCTCTCCAGGCCCAGGGACGAATATTTGGGAAGCTGAAAGAGGAAAATTTCTTTAACCCGAAAGAAGAAGTGAAGCTCGAAGCCCACATCAAGGTGCCTTCCTTCGCCGCCGGCCGCGTCATCGGCAAAGGTGGCAAGACGGTAGGTGGGGGTGTGGGGGCTCCCCCCTGCCCTGGGAATGCAGAGCTGGACGTCCCCTGTCTCCCATCACCTCTGTCCGGCTGCTCTGTGGTATCAGTGATGTCTCGGTCCCCACCCCGTGTCCTGGGTGGTGGCTCTTGGATGGCAACCATCCCAAGGGGGCAGGGTGTGAGCAGCCTGGTGCCATGGGCTGGCTCAGAGCTGGGGTGGCACCCCAGCAGTGGAAGGTTTTGACTCTTGCACAGCAAAACCTGGATCTCTGTGGTTTGCTCCAGGTGAACGAACTGCAGAACTTAACGAGTGCAGAAGTCATTGTGCCGCGAGACCAAACCCCGGACGAGAACGAGGAGGTCGTCGTCAAAATCATTGGGCATTTCTTTGCCAGTCAGGTGAGGTTTGGCCATGGCTCTCCCAACATTCCCAGTCTAAGGAAAGCCGCCAAGCACAGCGTTCCCTGAACTGCTCTGAGTGGTTTCTGTGCGCTCAGGATGCACTGAAGGGGTTTTTGGCTGCTTTCAAGTTAAAGATTGGCTCAATTTAGCCAAAATCTGTGCCTTGGACATGGAGTGGGACTTGGCTCCTGCATCCCAGCTGAGCTGGGTGCATGTACCAGGTTGGGTTCCTGATTGTGGGGGGTGGTGACACCCCAAAATCGAGGCTGTTGAGTGATGGAAGAACAAGCCACCCCTTTGCTTTAGCACATCCTCTTTTAGCACAGAATCACCTACGTGCTTGGCCTGGGGTTAAAAGCTAGAGGGTTGTGATGCTGTTGGTGGCGGGGCTCAGCTGCTGGTGTGGCTGTAGGGGGGAGGGGGGAACCCAGCCTCTGGTGGCCCCCCTGTTGCCTTTCTCTGGTCTTAAAATCAAAACACGGTTTATGGGGAAAAGGGGTTTTTACTTCGGTATTTATTTCAGGATTTTTGGGTGCGGCACTTTGTCCAGGTGGAATGTTCTGAAAATGCATGTACACACTGTCACACTGAAATACACACACTTACAGGCTTTGCAAAATTAACATATTTATAAAAGATTTCTCAATGAGAGGCTCGAGTGAACCTCTCATTCTGAGGAACTTTTTCTTTTTTTGGATGGACTTATCTTAGTTTACAGAAATATGTTTTGGAGAGGATTTTGGGGACTGGGGTTTTCAGACTGTTTGGTTTTCTGGTTAAACGGTACAGTGGGGCTCGGAAAGTTACAAGTATGTGGGCTAAAAGCATTAAGAATACATAAAACTATAAAACAGAGTATGTAAGAGGGATATAAAAAACAAAATGGCATCACCCCAACCCCCATTTCTTGCCGCCCTGCTCAGACCGCCCAGCGCAAGATCAGGGAAATCGTGCAGCAGGTGAAGCAGCAGGAGCACAAACACGCTCAGGGAGCCACGGCCTCGCAGCACAGCAGCAAGTGAGGCTCCCTCCAGCACCGCCCGACGAATGTAACCCCAGCCAGCGCCGGTCCCCAGCGGGGCAGGGGACAAACCAAAGAGCCCCGAGCCACCCCCTGCAGCCAGAACCGAGCACAGGGGGGTCCTCTCCATCCCACAGCTTCCGCCTTACTCCATCGCCCTACCCCCGCTGCTCCCCCGTCACTTGGGCTAACGCAGGCAGAGAGAGCTGGGTTGGATTTTGGAATTCTCCCCCAAGCTGTTCCACGGCAGGAGGAGCTCGCCCAGGGGCTGGTGGGGGTGGGGGAAGCCGCGGTGCACGGCGCTCGTTAATTTAGAATTAATATATCAAGTAACGAAACTAACGGCGATTTTTAAGTTTTGTAAGATTTTTATTTTTTAACTCACCTTTTTTTTAAAATTGTTTTGGGGAGGGGGTTGTTTGTTTTTAGCAAAAGCAAGCTTTTCTAGAGGTTTAATGGCAGGAGCTGGTCCATTGGTTCTCTAATGCACCGTAGAGTAGAGCTGTAGGATCGCCAGCAGGGAAAAAAAATACTAAATAACTGTTAAAAAAGTGATTTCTGAAGGGCGTTGAGAAGAGCAGGGCCTGGAGGAGCCAACAAGATTCCTCTTGTAGGAACTGTTCCTCTCCTTCACACACCCTTTCCTCTTTGCTTTGGACTCTAAATGCGGGGTTTGCATCCCTTCTGTCCCCCCTTTCTGTCTGTCTGTCCTCTCTCCATCACTGCCCAGCACTGGAAAATGATGGGCAGCACCAGCCCTGCCCGCTTTGGCCAGGGATCTTTGGGGAAAGGTCCCTGCTGCAGGGAGAGAAGGGGGAAAATGGGTGAAAAAAAATGGGATTTACAAGAGGTTGTCAGCCCAGGGCTGGAAAACCCAACCAGCAAAATTGGCTTCAAATGAAAAATAACCCAAACAACCCCTGACACACACACACACACAGAAAAACTACCTCAGGTTTTCGTACCTCAGCACCTTGCGCTTGTGTTGCCCTTTTAGAGATTTTTGTATGCCTTGTAAAACTGATAGTTGGAGCATTTTTTTATTTTTGTAATAAAAAAAAAAATACGAGTTGGAAAAAATGATCTCGACCAAGTCAGCTGCGAGGTGGAAGAAGGAAACCATCCCCAGTGTCCCAGAGCTCTTCCATAGTCTCCTGCAAGCCGAGAGCCAGTGGCTGTTCCTTCGGAGAAAGCTTGAGAAATGGTTAAAAAGAAAAAAAAAAAAAAGGGAAAAAAGAAAAAAAAGCCAAACACACACAAAAAAAAAAGGGTTCAAAAAAAAAGGGTTTAAGCAAATCAAAGTGATGGATGGAAGCAGTGAAAGCAGGGATGGGAGCTGAGGTGCCAGCGCCGCTCCCGTGGGCTGCGAATCCGCGTTTTCCTCTACTGCAAAGTGTTCTGTGAAAACCAACCTGAGACACCGACAAAAAAAGAGAAATATATCCAGCTAACCAGAGCCTGAGCCTGCTCTCCGTTGCTTTCTTTCGGGGCCCTTGCAGTGGTCATTCCCTGCTGCTGGGGAGGGAAGGGTTGGATGGGGAGGAATTTGGGGAATTTGGGGAAGGGTTGTGGGCACTGCCAGGTGTAGCTTTACCCAGGGACCTGGGAAGTGTTGCCATCGTGAAGCCATGAAATGACTTCACACATGCCGTGGGGCTGGGATGTGCTTTGGGGGCAGGGTATGGGGGGCTGAGAGGTGCCACAATGAGGGAGCCCCACTCCATGAGCCCCAGAGCCTGGCTTTTCCCTCCCACCCCTCCAGCACTGGGAATGCTGCCATGGCACAGTGGCTCCAGTGGCACCTGGAACACTCAAATCTGCAGTCCCAAACAGGGAGAAGGGAAGGGGAAAGGACACCTACAACATTCCCAGCTGCTGCATCCTCATGCTCAGATCTTCCGCAGCCCCAGGGAAGATTTAATTATCCCTGATCAATTATTTGTAAGGATAAAACACGAGTGGCTTTGGAATGGTTTGTCCTTTGAAGAATCTGCCCCGAGTTTGTGGCAGATTGAGCCAAGCAGTGAAAGCAAAGACAGATAAAGCCTCTCTGCAGCTCTGCCAGGATCTTGTGGATCTCTGAGCCAGGAGCAGCACAGGGATGGCACCAGAGCCACCAGGAGAGGAGACAACTCCCATTCTTCTTCAGATGGGGGAGCAAGTTAAAAACCACACAGAGACAGCAAGTAGATTTTCAATTAAAAAATAAATTACTCTATTTAAACAAGTAACACTCCTGTCCAATAAGGCTCTTACATAAGTTAATATTTCTCTCATCTAACCTAAACAATAAGAAATAAATATTATTCTTTTACAGAACAGTGTTTTTCTAACAGTGCATGTCTCCCAGCAGCTGCTGATGGATTATTTCCCACACCATCTTCCTGCGGAAATAAGGCATGTGTTCCTGAAAAGAAACGGGAAAAATCCATCATGTAGGAAGCCAGGGGAGAAAGAGGCAGGAAATCTGTCCTCCATTAACACCCAGGGAATTCCTGAAGGGGAAGCTGCTTTTGAGCACCTGCCTTTTGAGAACGAGGTGGGTTTCACATGAGGGTGACACAACCACCCAACAAAACCACATTTCTTTTACAGGGGTTCATTAAAAGACCACCACACTGGAAAATAACTAGCTAGTCCAAGGGGGAAACCTCTTTTTCCAAGAGACAAAGGCCAGATTATCCCAAACCACTGTCTGCAGCATCCCTGCATTGGAATGAGATGGTCTTTAAGCTCCATTCCAACCCAAACCACCCAGGGATTCCACAATTCCATGTTCTTGCCCAAGAAGCAGGCACCAGACACGAGGGACAAACCCTCAGAGCCCCTGGCCCAGCTGCTGTGCAGCTTCCCTGGCTCCTGCATGCCTGTGGGAAAGGCTGGAGCTGTTTACACCTCCTCTCACCGTGGTGAAGATGATGGGTTTGTCTCTGGAGATGAAATCGGCAAATTTGCAAACAAAAACTCCACAGTCACTTCCATTACTTTGTTGAGGGATTTCCTGAGGAATACAAAAAACAGATGGAGAATTTTTATCTGCCTTAAAAGAGCAGCCATGTGGTCGTAGCCCACGTTACTCACACCCACTCCTGAAAACCCTACTTCCATAATCCATTTACCTCTCCCAAAGCCAAGGAACAGCCCCAGTTAACTGCACATCATCTCCCTCCTCTGCTTCCCTGGAAAGTGTTAAACCCTCTGTGCCTAGGAGTTCCAGCTCCCATCCCAAATCCAGCTCCCATCCCAAATCCAGCTCCCATCCCAAATCCAGCTCCCATACCTCTGTGCCCATGCTGTGAAGGGTCCACTCAGAAGCAGTCAGTTCAATGTTTCTTTTTTCCTTGCTTTCCTCTTCCAGGTATTTTCTGTTGAAAACAACACAAAAATCACTATTCACCTCCCTGATTTAGGGCAACAACAACAACAGAAAAATAAAAGTGTTAGGGGGAGAGGAAGATGAGTGGCAGTGAAATGCCAGAGGATCCTCGCAGCAGTGGATTTAAGGAACGTGGAGGAAAAATCCCAATCTTAGAGACACAGTGAGAGGCTGTGAGTGGGGCTCTCCAGGGCCCAGCATGTTTAATATCTTTATCCATAGTCTGGACGAAGAGATTGGTCACCCTCAGTGTGTCTGTAGGTGATACCAAGCTGGGTGGGAGTGTGGAGGGCAGGAAGGCTCTGCAGAGGGGTCTGGGCTAGTGACAAGGTGAGGATCGGCCACAGGTTGGACTCAATGACCCTGGAGAGCTTTTCCAACCTCAGTGATTCTGGGATTTGTCTCTGTGGGGCTCACCCTACAAAGCTGCTGGATGAAGGGTTTTTACTGACAGAGACACGTAAGGATGTGCAGCACATGTGAAATCCTGCACCTCTGACACGTTGGGGGATTCAAAGCACTGAGCAGAGCAGAAGAGGTAACAAAGTGAGGAGCACCAGGTGGCAGGGCAGAAACACTTCACGTGGGGAAGGGGAAAAGGGCTCAAAACCAACCAAAAGGGATAAAAAAAGGAGCTACTCACAAGACAGTTTTACAAATGTGGTCTCCTTTCTGTCCCAAGGAGTCAAAGTATTTGATGGCTTTCTCTCGGAGATCCACGACCTGGGGTTAAAAGGTGACTTAGACAAAGCACAGCCCCAACACTAAAGCACTTTGCTTGCTACTTTTGTTCTCCCCATCCCCTAAATAAAAAGCCAGTGTGACTCACCAGCAGTGTCCAGTGAATTCTGAGGTGAATAGGCACCAAGATGACGTCGTTCTCAAAGATATCCACACCTTTTGTCCATTTCTTTACTCCTTTGTGGCTTGTAGAGCTTAGCTTGGAATAAAAGAAGGTATTAAAAGCATAGACTGCTGGATATCCTTCCTTCTTGCTTCTTTCCACCAGAAGACCCATGTAGAAATTCATAATCTGGAGCAGAGAGGGGAAAATTAAGATGTGAAATAAGACACTGAATTAAAAAGACAGCAACACATCTTTGCTGGCCACCCTGGAGCTGAGAGAACTCCAGCTGGCAGCTTTTGCTCCCAGAACTTTACACCTGGTGCCTCATGCTGTTGGTTAAAGCCCCCACACCCACTCCAGTAACCCAGACTGACTCCAGGGAGCTGCCATCAGCTAAGGGAAAGCTTGCAGAAACACCAACCCACGCAAGCACCCGAAATAAGGAGTGCACAGCTATTTCTGAGCTCTGCAGTGGAGCTCCTGGAAGGCTCCTGCGCCCGTGGAAGGGAGGATTTCCCGGCAAGAGCAGCATCTCTTACCTTGTCGTTGAGCCAGCCCAGGGGCTGCAGGGTGCAGATGTCCTCCCGGGTGACAGCGAGCTTGAAGGCTCTGCTCAGGATGTCCTCGGGCTCCCCACTGTCAAAGGCAGCTGAGATCTCACTCTCCATGGCCTGAACAAAGGATTCCATGGGGAAGGGCTCGTGGAGCAGCACACGGAGAGCACCAGCCCCTCAGAAGTTGTGCAGCTCCGGTGCCAGAGCAAGGGGTGGCAGCAGTGGCTTGCTGCTGAGCACAGGTACCTCTGTCAGTGGGGCCAGGTCATCTGCTGGCCTCTCTGGGCATGGCAGGGGCTCGCTGTCCACAAAAAAGAAGTCTTTGGACAGGACAGGTGTCACATGGAACTGGAATAACTTTTCCTGGGGGACTTCGGCGTCACACAGACCCTGCCAGGCACAAGGACAAGGAAGTCAGAGAGAAGCACGAGGGGTTTGCTGGGGGACAGGGCAGAGAATCCTGCATAAAACTGGGAGGGTTTTGGTACACACATCCCAGCAGTAAACCCCAAAGCCACGTCTGATTGGTGACTGCATTCCAACTGTGCCCAGAGAGGCAGGACTTTCCTCAGGCTTGGATTAGCACCCAGAACCCCAGAAAAGCCTCCACGTGCAGGTAGCAAGGTGAGACCAAGACAAGTATTTCTGATTTCCACACTTGCAATTCTATTTTAGATCTCAATCCTGAGCAGAAATGAGTTCTATTTTCCTGAAAACAAAGGGAAGTGAGGACTAACTCAAGCTTACCACTGAAGCAGCTCGCTTCCCTCGTTTTCCCTGGCCACCAGAGTCCTCTGGTGGTGTGTAGTAGCTGTCAGGAGAGAAAGAGAAGTGATATCCACACTGCCCCATCAAATTACCCAAACTTCACCATCTGCATTTTTCAAGGCTGATTCTGACACATGACAACATCTCAGTTTCCTTCCCCATTCCTTTTGTAGCAGCCAAGGAATAGATGAAGGGCTGGAAGCTTTGTAAACTTTCTTCCACCATTGGGTGCCAAACTCCTTTTGTTTCTCAGTTTTAGTCTTTGGAAAAGAGGGGAGCAACCAGCACTTCCTCTATCAGGTGCTTTGTGATCTCCTGGAGACAAATCCCACTCCATCAGTTATTTCCTCTCTTCCCTTGATCTTAGGGAACAGGAACAACTTAACTCAGGACAAATGCACAGCTCAATACAGTGCTCGTGTCTGAGGGGGAAAGAGAATGAAATCACCCAGGACCAGACCTGCCACAACCAAACCTCTCTCTGCCCCCATCTGCACTCTCTCCTCTCTCATCTGAGGGGAGGAAAAGGAGGGCACCAAGCTGCCACACCAAAATCCCTCCCTGCAGCTGCAGCCAAAAGCTCCTCTCCCTGCACAAGGAGCCTCCTGGCCCCTGATCTGGGACAGCAATGCTCCCTTTTGGGTCTCCTATTCCAACCCAAGGCATCCTGCAAGCCTCAAAAACTGCCTCAGTCCCCCCAGGCTTTACAAGCTCCCTACTCCTTCTGCTCAGGAGCCACAGGAAATGCAAAGTCACCTCGTTAATGGCAGAAAGACACTCAGGAGCAAGAATGGATTCTGCAAACCCAACCTGGCGTGGCCACCACTGTCACCCCTACTTCCTTCCCCCAAAAAACCACCCAGCATATCCCACAGCTGCCCAGCTGTGACGGGGAGCTGGATTTGAGGGACAACAGGCTGTGGGCAGTTCCTCAAACCAGCTGCTCCTCTCCCCCAGCACTGAGACACGGCACAGGATTGGTCTTCTGGAGGCTGACAGCCAAAAGAAACAAGAGCAGTGGTTAAAAGAGACTCTCACCTGATCATGACGCCTCTCTGAGGCAGCTGGGGGCTGAAAACGTCCCCATGTTTGACACCTGCAGGGAAAAGCAGCAGTGTGAGGACAAGGAGGTGACTTCCCACCCCAGCAGCTGCACGGAGCTCTCGGTTTCTGGGTGGCACCACAGACATTTCCCCAGCATTTTCAACTTAAGAGGTTCAAACTGTGGCACCTGCTCAGAAATCATTTCAATCCCCATATGATCACGTCATAAAGGCCAAGATATAAAAGAGCCAAGTGATAAAAAAGTATTTAAGTAATGAACAACGGAAAAAAAACCCCGGGGACAATATTAAATATTTATGTAAATAGTTCACTTGGTTTGGAAGCTCTGCTATCATGGAAATTGTCCTGTCCAGCATTAAAAAGGGACTAAAGTGCAGCTCTGAGGGTGCAAATATCCCCCTCCCCTGGTACAAAAAAAACCCAGTAAAAACAGGCACTGCAACCTTCTCCTGTGCAGCAGGGTCACAGCCAGCTACAAACTGCACTGCTACAGCCACAGCTCTCAAATCTCATTTTAAACCAAGCCTTCCCCTTCAATAAAACCCTCACAAACCCAGTTTAGCCAATAACTAGTTGGAGGAAATGCCCCTGCTTTGGGCTGGACTTGCACCTGCAGAAGTGGAAGCAGAGCAGCCCTGGATGCTCAGGGGATACTCACTGGTCCTTTGTGGCACAGGTGAAGAGGCACCGCTGGGTTTTTGCTCTTTCAGGGGACTCCCAGTCATCCCTGGATCCTTGCTTTGAACTCTTGGGTGTAGCAGAAGGAAAGGACAGAGCTGTTAGAGGTGATTTGTTACCAGTGCACACCAATTGAGGGCAGAGGACACAAAAGTGGCTAAATGAAGGCAATAGGAATGTATAAAGGACAATGAGGCTGTTGAATCCTCAACAGAACCATGCTGTCACTGCTTCCATGGCCAGATGCAAAGGGCATTTTGAGGAGTTTACATCCAGATGTTGGGCCACCTTCAACTCAGGCACAGTGAACACACAAGAGTCACATTTTCTGTCTCCACTAATCCAAAAGAGACTCAGTCATTATATTTGACTCTGTTCAGAGCAGGAAAGACCAATTGTCCTCCTCTTCCACATACAACAAACTCACCACCACAAAGTTAAGGGTTATTTTGAACATAATTACTTGTTGAGTCTTGCTGGCCGTGGAGAAGTAAGTTTTCCAGAGTATTTCTCCTTGAACAGACTCAAGAGCTCTTTGTACTTCTTATTTTCTGCTTGCTGAACATCCTTGCAGAAGGGAAAAAAAAAAAAAATACTTAATCAGGCATTCCCAACCCTTCCTTTTATCTCAGCCTAACTGTACAGGAACTCTGCAGGTGTTTCATCCCAAAACAATTCCCTTCTCCCCACTTTACCTCTTCAGCAGCACACAGGGGCCTCCTGGCACCGCTGACCCCTGGGGAGGTGGGAGCTGGCTCCTTGATGGGGGGCCTGGGTGTGGCAGGGCTCTCCGGAGCAGCTCCAACGTGGTTATTCCTGCTCAGGCTGAAAACATCAAAGGCACAAGGAATGGTATTGAGAGAACATTCAAAGCTCCTGATGCGTTAATTAGGTTTTAATTAGCACCTCCTGATTCAAGGAGGCATAGCAGGCTGCTCACGACTGTGTCCAGGAGGGTTTTCCAACATCTCCATGGACAGACTCCACAACCTCTCTAGGTGACCTGTGGCAGTAGCTGAGCACCCTCAGAGAAAACAAAAAAAAGCATTTCCCAATGGAATTCTCTGGGAAAACAGGAATTCCCTGGGTTTCTTTGGGATTTCTTTGGTTGTGGCTTTTTCTGTTTGCATTCCTGGTCTCAGCCTCTTCCTGTGTTCAACACTTCCTCCTGCCACAGGAGGTGGGAGTATTGACCTTGTTCATCTTTCTCTGAGCTCCTGAGTCTATGAACTATCTGGGTTTAAAGAGAAAGTTTAAAACTGGTCAAAGGCAAGAACACAGCTGCCTCTCCACAGCTGGAGAGCTCCCTCAGTACGGCAGCCTGGAGGAGTCCCAGAACTCCCAGGAAAAATCCTGCTCTGTGGACACAAATACAATTGTTGGGGAACGCAGGAAGGTCAAGGAAGAAACCCTTCAAAGGAGAAGGGAAAGAAAACAGAAGGATTTTTACCTCAGATATGGAACTCTCTTGCTAAGAGAGGACGGTGCTTTCTTGGTCAAGCACAGGTTGGTGTCACAAGGCATTTCATCTAGGAGAGAAGAGCACAAGCCATCAGCAACTGGTCAAGAAAACAGGAGTTTCATGAGTTTAAAGAGCTTTACCAAAGATAAATTACTTTCATTTTATCCCTCACGTCCTCATATTATTTGTGTTACGTTCCTTCAGGATGTGTCCATGCTGGCAACTACAGAATGCTGCCTGCCTAGGCCTAATAAAAAAGGGTTCTGAGGCTCTACTAACTAAAAATCTGCATTTATAACAATTTCCTTCTGGCAAGCTAGCAGTGGGATACACTAGAACTGTACCCAAGGCAGTTAATGCCTGAGATCCACAACCATGTGAACATCCTGGGATAAATCCCAGAATATCCCAACTGGAAGGGACCCACGAGGATCATCCAGTCCAGCTCCTGGCCCTGCACAGACACCCCAACAACCCCACCCTGGGCATCCCAGTGCTGTCCAAACACTCCTGGAGCTCTGGCAGCCTCAGGGCCACGACCATTCCCTGGGGAGAGCCTTTTCCCAGCCCAGGCTCCAATCCAGAAGCAATACCAGGATGCAGGGAAGAAACAGAGCTCACTCTCCACTATTCCTGGATGATACCCAGATATTTTGCCCTCAGCAGAGCTGCCCAGACAGAGAGCAGCAGGAGAAAGGAATCAGTGAAGAACTTGCTGTCAGCCTTACCAGGTTCTGTTATGTCCTCATCCTCTCCAGATACAAATGAAGAGTCAGAAGAAATGTACACAATCTGAAATCAAAACAAGCACCAGAGTGAGCACAACCTGAACGTGAACCTGAAATTCAGTCAGCTCTGTTCCAACTCAGAGCCCAAGGTTTTGCTGGAGTGGCAGCAAAAGGCAGGGGCACTGATGGCCCCACTTTTATAATATAAGGTCTCACACACGCAGGGATTGTGAGACCTGATCCCTGAGTTCCTCACAAAATCCTTGCTCACCTCATCTTCAGACTCGGAGAAGGAAAAGACATCACTCTCTTTTGTCTCCTGGCTTTTTCTTGTTGCCTCACGTGGCAACTTGGCAGCCACAGAAACCTCTTCGGGCTCCCTGTTAGCCCCAGAGACGCATTCTGGAAAAACCAACCCCCAAGGCCATCAAGAATGGGACTGGAAACGGGGATTGGGATTTCTGCTTGCACCAAAGCCCAGCTCCTTGATTCCATGTGGAGTAGGTAACTCATTCCAACAGCACAGCAACAGCCCAGCAGCACCTCCCACCCCACCAGCGAGGATGTTGTTCCCAAATAAGAGCCAGGAAGTTCCACATCCCCCCCCATGGAACAGCAACAGCCTTGATTGAAAATATTCTTTGTGCTGCCCTGCAGGGCTCAGTGCCAGCGAGACCTGGGATATCCCACGCCCTGCCCCAGCCAGGATTTATCCTTGGTGCAAACACATGGTCCTCCCAGGATGGAAAAAGTTGTTCCCTGCTTCTCTTCCTCCCTTCATCTGATACTTGGTTTTAACACCACAGAATCATTAAGGCTGGACAAACCCTAAGAGATCATTGAGTGTAACTGTTCCCACAGCACTGCCAAGGCCACATCCATGAACACTGGGACACATCACCAACAGGCCCAGGCCTCATGAGACCCCCTCCAGCCACAAGAACAGCTCAAAAATCCTGTTTCAGCAGCAATTCTGAAGTACAAAATCCAGAGTTACCCAAGGCACCCCAAGCCCAAGGAGAATCAGGGATATTAAACTTCTCTGTGAGGGGCAGTACCTGTTTTCTGCTTCTTTGCAGGAATCTCAGGATGTTCCACATGTGACAGAACGCTGAGGGAAGAACAGACAGAACAACGTATTGCAACCACAGCTGCAAACAGTCCCAGTAGGTTGAATTCCCTCCACAGGGCCCCAACTTCCAAAGGTGCCTTTCCTATTTCCCCGGGATCATCTCCCAGAGAGTTAAAAGCACCCCAGGCCTCTTTTTCTCCTTCTGTTAATGGTTCCTCGTGTTTTATGTTTGCTCCCATCACCAAAAAAAAATCCTTTAATATGTAATGCTCTCCTCTTTCCTCCAGGAAAGAAGCACTCCAGAGGTCACCAAGCCGTCCAGGTTCATGTCACTACACTGAGTTGCAAAGGAAAGTTTAAGTAGAACAGGAAATGAAAGGTGGGAAAGCCAGTCCTGCTCACACCCACTCCATAGCTTCCTGCTGAGTCAGTGCTCGGGAACAAATCCTTCAAACAATGACCAGCCTCATCCTTTCTCAGAAGCCTAAACCCATGGATTTCATCAGCTGATACCATCATTAAGTCCAGTAAAAGCTTCTCCTTTAGGAACAGAGCACAAGGAACATCCCTATTTTTTTTTTTTTCCTGTTCCCCAAGAGCTGATTCCTTCTGAGCTGCTCCTCAGTGAAAACTCTGCTCTTTCCAGAGACCTTCCCTCGTCTCTTTTGCTCTGGAATGGGACACTAAGCAAAACTTCCCGGAGCAAGTTTCTCCTGGAGGGAGTGACCACACTCTCCAGCCCCCGGGGTGCAATCCATACATTCCAAGCAGCAGGCATGGAGATGTTTCTGCCATCGTCACTGGGAGCAAAACAGTCAATGCCTAGGAAGGCATCCTTCTTTTATCCACTTCACATCCATATTCCACGACTTCCAAGGTGTCCCTATAGGTGTATATACCCTTCCCTGCTCCTCCAACACATCTGCTCCAAATCCCCACCCCTTTTTCTCCTCTTCGAGCCCCCACCATGCAGGTGGGAAGGGAAGGAAAGGAGGGGCCAATGGATTCATTGGGAACACCCGGGACACACAATCATCTCGGTATCCGGCATTTATCAGGAGGATCTGGGATCCACAAGCACCTCTACACGTGGCTCTGTCCACAGACTTACTGCGACTATCTGAGGCTCACACAGGCGTGAGCGCCTGAGATTTACTGGGAATATCTGGGACCCACAATCACCTCAGCATCGCCGATTTATCAGGAATATCTGGGACCCGCAATCACCTCAGCATGGCCGATTTATCAGGAATATCTGGGACCCACAATCACCTCAGCATCGCGGGTTTATAAGGAATATCTGGGACCCGCAATCACCTCAGCATCGCGGATTTATCAGGAATATCTGGGACCCGCAATCACCTCAGCATCGCGGGTTTATCAGGAATATCTGGGACCCGCAATCACCTCAGCATCGCGGGTTTATCAGGAATATCTGGGACCCACAATCACCTCAGCATCGCGGATTTATAAGGAGTATCCGAGACCCACGATCACCTCAACACCTGGATCTGCGGGCAGACTTACGGGGAACATCTGGGACCCACAACCACGCGAACACTCGGGATTTATCAGGAATCTCAGGGGGAGCCGCCGGGGGCGTGCGGACGCCGGCCGGGCCGAGCGGCGGGGCGGCAGGCGGGGCAGCGGCAGGCGGGGCAGCAGCAGCAGGCCGTGAAGCGCGGCGGGGAAGGGCTGACCTGAGGGGTGGCTTCTTGCGGAGCGGCGGCTCCGGGCGCGGGTCCGGGGC
>VZRF01000973.1:29856-41682 GCA_013396875.1 Vireo altiloquus
CCCCTCCCCATGGCTCCGCCCCCTCCCCATAGCTCCGCCCCCATGGCCCCGCCCCCCGCGCGGCCCCGCCCCCTCGCGCCCGGCGGCATGGAGCGATGCGCGCGTGCGTGCTGCAACACTCCGCCTCCAAAATTTGGGCTATTTCTGCCCATTCTGCCCCTGTTCCCCCCTTTGTTTCCGAGCGCTGCCGTGTCTGGGTGAGGGGTTTTGCCCTCTCTGTCGGAGACTGAAAATAGTTCATGCCTCAAGCACTGAATGTAAAGTTTTGCTCTGTTATAAAGGAGCTACAGCCAAGAAGCCTCCCTGAATGGGACTTGGAAGTCGAACAGCTGATTAGATAAAGGGAAACTCATTGTTCAGTCGTCTCAGGCAATGGGAAAGGTTTGCATCCACCAAAAGGTCAAAGCCACCAGCTGCGCTGAGGATCATCCCCTGCTGAGTTTGGGATGGGGGCAGAGCACAGCTCACAGGAGCCAGGTTTGGGGTGGGGGCAGAGCACAGCTCACAGGAGCCAGGTTTGGGGGTGTGGGGGGAGAGCACAGCTCACAGGAGCCAGGTTTGGGATGGGGGCAGAGCAGAGCTCACAGGAGCCAGGTTTGGGGTGGGGGCAGAGCACAGCTCACAGGAGCCAGGTTTGGGATGGGGGCAGAGCACAGCTCACACAAGCCAGGTTCACACAGACTCTCCCCCAGCCGAGGTGGGAGGCGGAGGTTTCGGGTGCGTGCTGTAACCTCTGGCAGAGGCACTGAACACCCATCCTCTGTTACACAAACCGGCCCAGCTGTGAAGCCCCCAACTCCACAGGCCACATCCACGGAGTGGTGATATTTTCCTTATTCTGTCCCTGTCACTCTTTCTGTTCCTCCACCTATTTTCTATTTCTTTCTTTCTCCTTTTCTCTTTCTCTCATGCTTACTATACAATAAAACCCATATTACTGTCACTGGCATATGGTCTCGTTTGCACCTTAATTTGGGCGGAGGAATTTCTAAAGAAACTTTAACAATAATAATCGGATCCTAACACTCTCCTAGAGTCAGGAGCTTTGTCCCCTGAGCTTTCCCTACTCCAAGACTCAGTCGCTGGGCTCTGCGTGGCGAACTTGCCGGGGATCCCTGGGAGATGCTGGGACTTGCTGGGCATTGCCCGGGGCTCTGGGTGCTTTCCCGGGACTCCGTGGGGCAGAACCAGGAAAAGCAGGGACTGTCCCATGTGTCTCCCCTGCCTCCCTATCCCTGCCCCTGGGTGCGGAATTCCCTCCCCCGCTGCTCACCGAGGCACGCTCGACTCAGATCGGCGCTTTCTTTTTGCCGGCATCTCGCTCGCCTGCTGCTGCCGCGACCGAACCGCAACTGAGCGCTGCCGCGACCGAACCGCGACTGAACGCTGCCGCGACCGAACCGCGACTGAACGCTGCCGCGACCGAACGGCAACTGAGCTCTGTCGCGACCCAACCGCAACTGAACGTTGTCGCGGGGCGCGAGCCGGAGCTTCCATCGCGAGGTGCGGGGCTGTGACGCGTGGCTCGCCCGCTCCTCGCTCCCGGAGCCCCAGGAACGGCCCCGGCTCCCCGTTAGGCGCTCCTCGGTCCTCGCTCCCGGGAACGGCCCCGCGCCCCGTTAGGCTCTCCTCGCTCCCGGAGCCCCAGGAACGACCACGCTCCTCGGTCCTCGCTCCCTCCCTCCGGCCCCGCTGATAATAAATGCGTTGGGCATCACTCAGGAGTCACCGGGAAAGAACTTTTTGGGAGCACGGGAACAACTCAAGGAGCCCAACCCCAGTTCAGGAGCCCTGTGGCCGCCTAAAGTAACGAATTGCCCAGGAACGTGAAACTCTTTTTTGGTAAATTGGTGTCTCCTGCTAATAAATCTGTGTAGCAACTTGAGCCAGGCACGCACCTAAAGGAGGAGTTAACCCTCGAGCATCGGGGGCTGGAATAAAGTAATCCCGGCTCCTCAATGCTGCATTGGTCTTCTGGAGTTTTATTCCCGAATTTCGGTGACGAAAGGGGTTTTTAATGCTTTTCCTGTTGTTTCCCAGCTGCTCGCTCCAGGATGGCTCCAGCATTTTCCACGGGATAGAAAAGGATTTTTAAAGGGAGGAAAGAAGGAAAGCAGGGAAGAAAATGGGCGGATTAAAGCGCTTTGGGGCAGCTTTCCCAGCAGGAGGTCCCGCAGGGATCTAAGGGGTGGTGGGATCCGGTTAATTAAACCGACCTTCCTGTATATTTTAGGAGTTTAATTCCTGGGCTTCAGGCCCCGAGGAAGGAGCCTGAGCGTGGATACAGAGCCCAGCAGAGGGCACGGCAGCCCCGCGCAGCGCCTGCAGAGCCTCCTGTCAGTCCCTTCCTCATCCTCCCGGGACAGGGGAAGGAGGATTTCAGGGCTGTTAAATGATTTCTAATGCCTGTGATTGGATTTTCGTGAGCTGGGGATGCCTCTGACTGTGTCCGTGGAGTGATCACTGCACATCCAAATCCCTGTGACCTGTGCAACTGGAAGAGTTTATCCCAAACACAGGATAACTAACATGGAATTACATGAGCTGGTTCTGTTTTCCGTGGGGTTGATATGCAGGCTATCACGATCTCTGAAACGTCAATAACCAAATACATGAATAAACTACAATTTAATTAAAATAATGCCACCAGAATGAGTGAACTTTCTTCTCCTATTGCTTTCCATGCAGCAAAAGTTTCCTTTTTTTTTTTCTTTCCTTTTCCCCAAAAAACAACAACGAGCGTCTGTGTGTTGTAATTCCTGCCATGTCTTCCCAGAGCAGTTTGACGTCGGCTGCGTTTCCCAATCCCTGTATTTTTGCAGCTGCTGGTTCCCTCCATGACTTCACCCTTACTCTGCTCTCGAGCATCTTGCTCAGAGCACTGACGTGTTGTGACTCAAAGCGATGACATTTGATGCACGCAAAACAAAATCCAGCTCCTGGCTGTCCCCGGCTAAACAGACCTGGATCACATCTGTCCCATCTCCGACCCCAGAGGGAGAGCCGAGAATTTCCATCAATAATTTTTAATTATGGCTCATTATTTATGCGTTGCTCAAAGTGTCTCTACCTTTAGTGCAGCTTCCATGTGACAGCAGTGGGGCTCCAGTACCTGGTGTTTCAAATTATTGGGATAAACAAGGTAATTCCACTGAGGTGTTAATTTGGGAACTGATGGATGATTTTAGGCACACACGTGATTTTAGCATAAAGCCAAATAGACTTCATCTGTCATTTAAATCCCTTTATTTTACCTGAGTCCAGGATGCCAGGTGGAACATCTGTGCCTGCAGGGCAGGTGGTTAACCTGGATGGAGGGGAGGGAAAGGGGAAAGGAAAGGAAAGGAAAGGAAAGGAAAGGAAAGGAAAGGAAAGGAAAGGAAAGGAAAGGAAAGGAAAGGAAAGGGAAAAGAAGAGGAGGAAAAGGAAGTGATGGGGAGGCACAGTAAAGGAAAACAAGGGAAAGGCAAGGGATGGGAAGCCAAGGGAAGGGAATGGCAAACAAGGGAAAGAAAGGCAAGGGATGGGGAGGAACGGGAAGGTAAAGAAGAGGAGGGTAAGGCAGGACAGAGGGCACCTGAAGCAGCCTGGGCAGGTCTCCCAACCCCATTCTGAGGACTGGAGGGGAAGTTCCACCTGCCCTACTATCTCCCCACCTCCCACTCCTAGGCCCTCCCAGCCAGGTGATGAGCCCATGGCGGGCAGAAGATGCCCAGGATGAGCAGCCTGGTGCCGGAGGTCTCCTGGAAGAGTCCAAAGGCATCTCCACTCTGAACTTGGGAGCCCCTGGGAATTCTCCTGGTGTGAAGACAGAGGCCTCCAGCATGCCCAGTGTCTGGGCTGGGTGACAGCAGTGGTCCTCCTGACACTCGGTCTCCTGAACCCCACACTCCAGGGGTTTATCTCTGACCCTCTTCAGTGTAAGCAAGGGATTATCCTTGACCACTTCCTTCCAGATCCACCACTCCTTATCCTGTTTCACCAGCAGCTGCTGGATCCCTGGACTCTCTGGTCCCTGGGTGGTGTGCAGTGATCCTCTCCCTCGGGATGGCTTCTCCAGTGACTTCAGATGGGAGTTGCCAAGCCAGAAGCCCCAGAGCACTTGGAAAAGCCCTGGAAAGGGAAGGTGCTGCCTTCTGGGAAAGGGCTGCACACTCAAAACAGCCCTGGCAGTGTTGAGAGAATGCTGAAGCCATCCACATTAAAGCCAATGTTTACTGGGACAAAACCAACTCCTGAAGGCTGCATCCACGTCTCACCCATGAGCTGGCTGCTGGAAGGTCCTGGGCTGCTGCAGCACTGGCTGGTGATGAGTAGAGGAAAGAGAGGAGGAGCACAAAGATGTGCTTGTAGGAATGGTATGATGTACTGAGATGCAAACCCTCATCATGTGAGCCATGATCCCACATCTGCATCCCACAGAGCATCCCCACAGCTGTGGGGAGCTCTGGGAACACTTGGGCTACAGGAGTGGGGGCTGGAGTGAGATTCTGGGGCAGGCTGCTCCACCTGTGCCTGGGCATGGGCTGCCCTTTGGGATAAGGAACAGGTTGCCTGGAGAACTTACAGCTGCCCCTGGATCCCTGGAAGTGTCCAAGGCCAGGCTGGACAGGGCTTGGAGCAACCTGGGACAGTGGAAGGTGTCCCTGCCCATGGCAGGGGCGGGACTGGATGAGCTTTAAGGTCCCTCCCAACCCAAACCATTCCATGGTTCTGTGATCTCAGCACAGGCTTCCCTTTAACTCTCACTTTCACCAGGTGATTTATTTCCTTCCCAGTCCCTCCACTGCTCTTCCAGAAACCATCCGTGAGTGCAAGCCAGAGCATCCTGCTGGGACAAGCCACTGGCAGTTGGATTCAGAGCAGAAGTGGACAAACCATGTGTAAGAGGTGAGGTCCAATTCCTCTTTCTGTGCTGTGGTTTGCAGAAAGATGAGACAGGAGCCTTTAGACAGCCCCGACCCTTTCAGAGAGAGGGTATTTCCAGCTCCCAACAATTTCTGAGCCCTCTCACTTTCTCACCCTGCAGGGACAGGACACCATCCCCTGGAAGAGGCTGCCCAGAGCCCCATCCAGCCTGGCCTGGGACACTTCCAGGGATAGCAGCGCCCTCCTGCTTTTCTCATGGCCCCTGTGAAATCCATAAACCAAAATGTCGCTGTCGGACAGCAAAGCTGGGGCTTCTTTTGGGTTGGGATGTGGGTCTGGAGAGGATGGGAGCTAACAGCCATCGACACAGAGCGATGAGCACCGCTCTGAGCCCCAGGCTCCCGGGGCTGGAGCTGGAGCAGAGGCTCTCTCTGCTCCCATGGGCTCGGATCCAGCACTCCGTTGATTCAGAGCAGCCCTGCCTGACTCGCCCAGGAGCGGGGCTGAGCCTATCCAAAGGAAAACTCGCATTAAACTCTGCCACAAGGCTCTGGCGACCATATGGAGCTGGGAGAGGGGTGGGGGCCAGCCCTGACCTTTATTGTAGGGAGGGCAGCGCCGCTGACCCTCTCCCTGCCCCCCGGGGTGGCTGTTCCCAGGCCGCTCAGGTTGTTCCACAGGGCTCTCTGCTAAATGAGACAATTAAATCCTTGAGCCCAGGTTTTAGTGTTTCCATGTGCAGCCAAGTATCTTAATCTGGGCTCTTTGGGGAATTTTTATCCCGTGGATCCCTTGGTATGCCTGGAATGTTTGCTTTTCCTACTGTGTGCGTGTGTTTGAGGCACTCCTGTAAAAACAAGAGCTTCCTGCCTGCCGTGTAAATCTTTCCTTGATTGGCAGAGTGGCCTTTGGTGATTAATCAAGGGGCACGACGGAGCTGACACCCTCCAGGAGCTCGCTCCTTGCAAATCCCCGGCACGGTGGTGGGAGACCTGGGAGGGGACCCTGGGAGCTGGCTGCTCTCCAGAGCCGCGCGGTGACATCGGCTTTCGGTAAGAGCCCGGGAGAGGAAGGACTAAAGGGAAATTCCAGAGAGCTAAGGAAATGCTCCAGAGGGCTGGGACTTCGGAGGCATTTTCTATTGTATCATCGGGCTGAAACATGCGGCTCTGCTGGAGGGATCAGCTCGTGGCCAAGCAAACCTTCCCACCTCGGCTGGGCTGGGAAGGAGGAACTTTATTCCAATCAAACTTTCCCACCTTGGCTGGACTGGGAAGAAGGAACTTTATTCCAATCAAACCTTCCCACCTCGGCTGGGCTGGGAAGGAGATTTTTCCCAACCAAACCTTCTCACCTCGGCTGGGTTGGGAAGGAGATTTGTCCTAATCAAATCTTCCCCTCTTGGCTGGGCTGGGAAGGGGGAAGTTCAGCCCGTGCATGGATAAAGGTTTCTCCAGGAGATGGACACAGGATAGGGGAGACTGCTGAGAAGAACCACCTTGTTGGTGTTCCTGGGTTTCTTCATGTTCCTGTTGGAGGCTTCCAGGTGTCACAGGCTCTCTGGATGTGGCATAGGGGTTCCAAGTTAACTCTCACCTCCAGAACAGCAAAAACAGCTGCAGCACCTTGGCCAAAGGGCTCTAATTTGTCCCAACTAACACAGCTACTGCTGTTCCCACCCTGAGCTTGCCTGGAGCTGGCTGTGGGATCCTGAACTGCTGCTGTGTTGTGCGGGGCACACATATGGGCCTGTCCCCATGATCCCAGAAGGGTCTCAGCTTGGGAAAAGTGCTGGCAGAGCTGCAGGCTGCCAGCCCCAAACTCATTGCTGAAAGCAGGGAGACCTTCAGTGTGAGATCCTGGTGGGAATGTGCCATGGGAGAGTTCAGTACTCAGCATTTTAGAGGAAATGGTGAAATTTAGCAGGAAATTTTTTATGATGAGGGTGTTAAAACACTGGCACAGGTTGCCCAGAGGAGCTGTGGCTGCCCCATTCCTGGAAGTGTTTCAGGCTGTGTGGAGCTTGGAGCAACCTGGGAGAGTGGAAGGTGTCCCTGCCCGGATCCCTTCGCACCCAAATCATTCAGTGATTTTCAAGTTCTGGTCTTCCCACTTTTTCCCTTGGCTTTTGCCCACTGCTAGAGGCAGGATCTGTGCTGTGTGCCAGGGCAGGGCCAAGGCCAGGACGAGGAGCTCCAGGAACAGAGCACTGTGAGCAGGCAGCCAGGGAGGGTCTGTGTGTCTGTCCCAGCTGAGCCGTGGGAGGAGGGACAGGTAGGAAGGGGCAGGGGAGCACTCAGGACACGCAGGAGCACTCAGGACATGCAGGAGAACTCAGGATGTGTGCTGTCTGCTCCCTGGACCACAAAAAGATGGTCTTTAAGGTCCCTTCCAACCCAAGCCATTCTGTGATTCTGTGAAAGAGCATTTCAGCCACGCACGGCAGTGATGGCGTGGGCAGAGCCCTGCAACCTCTCCCTTCTCTTGGACAAACTTCCCCTGAGGCCCTGCCTGTTTATCCCGCTGGATACCAGAGGTATCCCCCTGGAGCCCACCTCTCCACACCTGCGAGTTCATCCCTGCTCCTCGTCTTTCCCAGGCAGTGTTGGGTTTGGAGGTGCTGCTCCTCTTGCCACCTTTACACCTGTCCATGTTCCCTCCATGCACCTGCTGGAGGATGCTCTTCGCTGTCCCCTTCGCTGTCCCCTCTCCACAGCTGTCCCCAGGCCACTCCAGCCTCTCTCCCAACCATCTTCAACAGCAGGAGCTCAAAAACTCATGGCAAGAGGGTCAGTGGGTGTTTTCCAGGCATTTCATGTCCCCAGGCAATGAGCCCTGTGGCCAGCCAGCCCTGTTAGCTGTGACCATTGTGGTGACACCCTTGGTGCCAGGGGGTGTTCAGTGCCATCAAGGTCACCTCCATGTCTGGCACATTGTTCCTCTGTGTTCTCCCCACCACAGATCCCAGCATGGCTCTGGTGCTCGGATGCAGCTGGCAAGGATCCCAGAGGTGACACAGAGCTGCTCCGTCCCACCCTGTCCCACTCTAATTCACCACCACAGAGGGGCTGCAAGTCCCCAGCGCTGGTTCGAGCCCAAGTGAGCGGGCAGCAGGGGGGTGAAGCAGCAAGACAGTGACAATTCCTGCTGCCTTTGGGATCCTGGGATGAAGAACAACCCCTGCCCAATGCTGTCCTTCTCCTGTCTTATTTCACTCAGCCCATTGTCCCCACTGGGGACAGTCTGCCTTTAAAGTGTCCTCAGTGGGCACTGGAAGGAACAGCCCTTTTCTCTGCCCTCAGCCTCTCCTCGGCCAGGCCTGCTCTTCCAGCATGGATAGTTCTCACTTGTTCTGTGTTTGGGAACATGAGACTGAGCTGATTTTGCCCTGGCTGCATCCCTGTCAGGTTTTCCTCCTGGCCAGGGAGATGTGAAATTCCTCAGGGATCCAGAGGTGTGTGCGTATTTTCCTCCCCACAGAGCGACAGGGACTGGGGTGTCTGGTGTCCCCCTGCCCCTCTGGGTTCCTCCCCCTCTTTCTGCAAGTGGTGGCTCCAAATTAGGGTGCAGATCCCCCACATGGGCCTGGGGAAGGGGCACAGACCCATCGATCCACTTGGATGTGCCCCAGAGTTAAGTGGGCAAACGTGGCCAGCGAGGAGGTGCTGCTGGTGGCCACCTGCCTGTGACACTTGCCCGGTGTCTCTGTCACCCCACACTCCCACCAAGCTCTGGGGCAGGGGATGGATCCTCCCCTCTCCCAGAGCCATGGGGGGTTCCGTGCCAGGTGGGCAGGAAATCACACCCAGCACTTTGAATTTCTCAGGAAAAAGAGAAAATTCCTCAAAGGTGACAAAACAACAGAGAGGGGCTTTGCTATGGAAATGCAGAGCCGTGTCCCCTGGGGCTGGTGGCCCCTAGGATCTCGCTGGCCTCCACCTTTGTCCCTGCTGGCATCTCCTTGGCAGTTCCCAGGACCAGGCCCCACTGGTGCTGGCAGGGCAGGAACAAGCCCCTTGCAGGAAGCAGAGAAATAAAGGAAAGCAGAAAAGAACAATTTAACATCCAGGAATGGAAATGACTCAGGGGGATTAAAATGCAGGGAAGATGAGAAAGAGGAGAGTCCTGGCCCTGTTTTCAGCCACACTTTTCCCCTCCCAGAATTCCTAAGGAGGGGATTTGTGAAGGTGCCTGTGGCATCACCTCCCTGAGCGTTTGATCGATGAAGAACTGTGGCAGAAGTTCCTGGGAGTGGGGATGTGAGCATCACCAGGAGCATCCCAATCCCACCCATGCCCTCCCCAGTCACACTGAGGAGCACTCCCTGTTGGAGTTTTGGGACTGGAATTCACCCTGTTGCACAGCAGCACCCCAGGCCACACTTTCCCAGGGCAGGATCAGATCTGGGACACCCCAAAATGATGCAGATTTCAGAGAGAGGATGGGGAAGACGAGTTGGCCTCAGGCCTGGCAGCTCATGGGGGTGTCTCCAGGACGATGGGATCTCTCTGGCTGGGATGCTGGGAGCAGGGAGCAGGGGAAGGACTGAGGTGCTGCCTTGGCTCCGCTTCCCCTCTGCCCCTTTGGAGCAGCCTGGGGAATCCTGGCACTGGGAAATAGCACTTGTGTGGTTCGTTGAACTCCAGCTCTCCTTCCCACCCGGCTGCACTCTGAATCCAGACTTTGGGACACAAACAGGTACCTGGAGGGAGCTTTAGCAGGAAGAATGCCATGGAGAGGTTTGAGGGGTTCAGCATGGTCACGGGACACTGTCACTGGGGCTCACTGGTCACGGGATGCTGTCACCACTGTCACCATCACCCCGGGGGGATGTGCTGAGGCTGCAAACCTCCTCTCCATCCCAGGCACCTTCCTCTGCCCACAGTGCCCCAGTTTTCCAGGCTCAGCACGGCTGAGGGCTGAGGCATTTTGGGAGCCTGAAGACAGCCGAGGTGATCTCATCCCACGAGTATTTTCTTGGCTCGCTCTCCCCGCTCCAACGCCTCGGCGATAAGGCTGGGCTGAGGTCAGTGGGAGGGTTTGGCATTGCGGAGCCGTGTGTCACCCCACGGAGCCTGGGACACTGCACCTGCGCCTCCCTGGCTCCAGCCACATCCCCACATCCCTGCCCCATCCTCCAGGATGCTCCACCTGGGCAGAGGGTCCGTGCAGGCAGCCAAAGGTGCCCCCCATCCCTGCCCACAGGTCTGGCTGCTGTTTCACCTTCTCCCCGGGAAAACAAAAAGGTTGAGGTTTTCTTACCTCTAGCATCAGAAAGAAGGAGAGGAAACTCTTCAGATCACTTTCCAAAGGGGTGTTATCAGCTCAGGAGGGGTTTCCTGCTGCCAGAAATAGAGCGGTGTTAACATAGGAAGGGAAGCAGGATGACACAGGCATAGATAAGGCTGGGGGGATGAGCCAGGAGAGGAACCCTGGCTGCTGGGAGAGCTGGCTCCCCTGGAGCTCACCCAGGAGTCCCCTCCACCTGGGAAACAGCAGGGCAGAGCCACAGCTGGGTCCTTTTGGAGGTGCTGCTGCTGGGCTTGGTATGTTGGAGTGGTGCATCATCCACCCATCCATCCATCCATCCATCCATCCATCCATCCATCCATCCATCCATCCATCTTCCTTCCTTCCTTCCTTCCTTCTTTTTATCCATAGAATCACAGAATCACAGACTGGTTTGGGTTAAAAAGGACCTAAAAGCTCATCTTGCTTCACCCGCTGCCTAGGGCAGGGATATCTTCTGCTATCCCAGGTTGCTGCAAGCCCCATCCATCCATCCATCCATCCCTGTGGTGCTGGGCCTGGACCAGTGTTTCCAGACTCTGCATGTGCTTGGGGACACAGGGACCAGTGCTGTGCTCTCATCTCCTCCCCACACAAAACTAGACCCCCACTGGGCATTCAGGACTGGTGCCAATTCCCACATTTCAACCTGCATCCGTGAGGATTTGACTTGTCACTGGGAAAACTGGGCTGGAAAACCTGTTTCTTGAGCTTCCAGGTGTTCCTCTTCCTCCAAGCACTGACTCCATCTCTCTGCATTTTCCTTCCATGCTCCCCTGCCTTTGAGTCTGGTACCTGCTACATGTGGGAGATTTATTTTCCCCCCATTTTTTGGGAGATAACCCAGAGGGAGCGAGCCGTGCCTGCATCCCTGAGCCTGCTATTGTACCCCGGGAGTGATACCAGAGCCTGATGGAGCAGAAAAACCAGGAGACGAGGCTGGAGACCCCCGTGTACCCCTCCCCAGATCAGCCTCCCGGCTCTGTGCCAGTCAGAAGATGCCGAGTTCCCTCAAAAGAATGGGAGCTTAATGTCCCGGAGCTAATAAGCAATTTTCCCCTGCACCTGCCTCTCCCCGCCGCCTCCCCTCCGGCCATCTGCTGTCTCGCGGCCTCTGGACTCTGCACCGACAGCCTGAGGCGCCCAGGGATGAGACAGGGCTGGGGGTTCACTGCTTTGGGGCTGCGGGTGCTCAGCGTCTCCCCAGAGATGGGGAAGTTTGGTCTCTGATGGCTTCTTCCATCCCTGCATCCCCCCGAGGTGGAGGCAGAGCCCAAAAGGGGAAACTGAGGTTGGGAGAGCAGCAGGGAACACCCAAAGGTGCCAAGCCAGACACGAGCTGGCAGGAATTACTGCATCCACAGGGAGCCTGGGGGATGTGAGGGGATGTGAAAGAGGGGGATGTGAAAAAGGGGATGTGAGGAGGGGGATGAGAGGATGGAGGACACAAGGAGGTGATGCAAGAGGAAGGAATGCAAGGAGAGGGATGTGAAGAGGGGATGCAAGGAGGGGGGATGCGAGGAGTGGAAATACAAAGAGTATAGGGACATAAGGAGGGGGATGTGAGGAGGAAGGCACGAGCAGGAATGTGAGATGGGGAATGAGAGGATAGGGTTGTGAGGAGGGGGATGTGAGAAGGAGGATGTAAGGAGAGGGACACGAGGAAGG
>VZRF01000973.1:42026-123528 GCA_013396875.1 Vireo altiloquus
GGGACCGGTACCCCCCGACGGGACCGGTACCCCCCGACGGGACCGGTACCCCCCGACGGGATCGGGACCCCCGACGGGCACCGAGACACCCCTCCCCCCACGGCACGGGGATACCCCTCGGGGAAAGGACGACCCCCGGCACCGGGAACCCCCCAGCAGGGATCGGGACTTCCCTCGGCACCGGGACCCACCCGGACCGGTAACCCCGGGACCGGGACCCCCCTGGACCGAGATCCTCCTGGCCGGGACTGGGACCCACCCCCGGGACTGGGACTCTTTGACCGGGATCGAAGCGCCCCGGTCCAGGGAAGTCTTCAGCCGGGACTGGGATCCCTCCACGGGCAAAGGACGCCGCACGGAACCGGGACCCTTTTCCCTGGGACCAGGACGCGCCCGCACCCAGCACCTGCACCCTCCCGGGGAAAAGACCCTCTCCCATGCCTGATCCACCGCCAGGGACTGGGAACCTTCCGGGCACTCTCCCAACCGGGACGGGAACATCCCCACAGCTCCTAGAGACCCCCCAGAAAACTCCCAGGACCCTCCCCGGGACTTGGACACCCCTGCAGGTCCAGGACCTCCGTGTCTGTGTCTGGGGATGCGGGGTCCTCCCCACCTCCCGGTGGCTCTGTGCCCGGTCCCATGGGGCCGCTTCATCCCGCATTCCCGGGCCACTGCCAGTCCCGGGTCCATGGGGCGCCCGCTCCGGAGCCAGCCCCAGGTGCCTGCCCCGGCCCGGCTGCACTGAGAGTGGCCCTGCTCGGCCACCCCACTGCGGAGGCTGCTCGGCTCTCCCTCTGCCGCCACGGGCTCCCACCCCTCCGGCACGTCCCGGCCAGATTCCTGCCAAACAACCCCGTGTCCATCAGGATCCGCGCCGCGTCCTGCCCCGACTGCTTCCCAACAATCCCGTTTTTCCCTCTCGCAGGTGTCTCGGCGTGGCCAGTTGCTGTTGAGGTCCCCCGGGACTCCCTTCTCGAGCGGAAACGTGGCTCTGCCGCCGGCACGGACGGACATGAGGACGGCGGAGGACTCGAACGGGACGGTCCTGCACCGCCTGATCCAGGAGCAGCTGCGCTATGGGAATCTCACGGAGAACCGCACTCTGCTGGCCATCCAGCAGCAGGCCCTGCGCGGCGGCGGCGCCGGGAGCCCCCGCTCCTCCCTGGAGAGCCTCAGCCCGGAGGAGAGCCAGATGGTGCAGCAATCCACGCGGCAGGAGCCGCAGGGCCAGGAGCATCACTCCGACCACGTCTACTTGGAGAACAGCGTCTATCGGCTCTGCCCGCCCAAGGGTGAGGAGCTCCCCACCTACGAGGAGGCCAAGGCGCATTCCCAATTGTTCGCCTCGCAGCGGGGAGCGGCGGGCGCGGGGATCCGGGCTGAGATCGCCCCACGCGGGGCCGAGAGCGGGGCCCGGCGCCCCGACGAGGGCCTGAAGGACCTGAAGCACGGCCACGTGCGGTCGCTGAGCGAGCGGCTCATGCGGATGTCGCTGGAGCGGAACGGGGCCAAAGCGCAGAGCCCCATCAGCGCTTCCCACAGCTTCCCGCAGCTCTCCCGCCAGCTCGTCCCCCTGCGCGGGCAGCACCCCGAGGGCACGGAGCCGCGGGGACCGCCCCCGGAGTACCCCTACGTCATCCCTTCCCAGGACGCTTACCTGGCTGAGCCCCGACCCTGCTCCCGGGACGGGCCTGGATTTCAGCATCCCGAAATCAGGTAAACTGCAGCCCCTGGGCTCTGCTTTTGGATGCCTCCCGGGAATGTACAGGATGGATGCTTGGAATTTGCAGAACGAGGAGGGCAGTGGGGGCCCAGAGCAGCTGCTCTTGTCCTCACTGGCTCAGGCCATGGGGGTCTGCTGGGAGCCCCCCACTCTGCTCCTGTCCCCGGTTCCCCCAGCATGGCTGGGCTTTTCCAACCAGTGATGAAAATCCCATTCCGACAGCAGACTCTGCCCCCTCCCCATGCACCGGGAGGAATCTGGGGGTGACTTAGGGGGTAACTCAGAGCTGGAAGCAGCCCAGGAAACAGCTAAATGTGGAACAGGTATGGGGCAGGGCAGAAGACAGATATGCTCCCTGCTCCATGGAAACCCATCCCATGGTCCTGAGCTGGGAATGTCCATGTAACTTGGAATTGCTGCCTAGCCAAGCCTGGGCTGGTGCCAGGTGGTCTGTGGTCCCTTTGGCAGCTCAATGCCTCTGGCAAAGCCCCAGGCCGGCTGTAAGATGGACATCTGAGGGTCCAGGCATTGCCTAGAATTTGAGGAGGGCTGGAAACAACCTCTTTCAGTGTGGAAAATTATGGGAAGAAGGTGGCTCAATGGGAGGACACACTGCTCCCAGACCTGCTGATGTATCCAGGCAGAGAGCGATAGCATCTCCAGCAGGAAAACCTTCTCCTTCCAGGGAACAAAGAGGGGAAGGGGAGCTGCGAGGAAGATGTATTTATTCTTCCTTGCTCCGATATCATCCCGTAGGAATGCAGGCCCTTGGCGGGCAGCCCGCGGGGGAGCGCAGCGGGGCCAGGCCGTGCACAGCCAGCCTGCTCAGGGTATTCCAGGAGGGATGTTGAGGTGGGATGCTGGAGCAATGGCACAAGGGGCAGCCAGGCTGGCTTGGCCCCTCTGAATATAGAAAGGACGTATCCACAGTTTGGCAGTGAGGAGCTATGCCAGGAGCCCTTGCTTTGCCCAGAAAATAAGGAAAATGGGGAGCACTCTCAGCTTCCAAGGTGCATCGTGTGCCAGGATTTTCCTTTCCCAGGAAGAGAGGAGCCTGGGGGCTTGGGAGCCCATCCAGACCCACTGGCCAGGTCCTGGAGGAGTCAGATCAAGGCAACCCTGCAAGATGGGATTTGTGGTTAGAGAGCAAGTGCTTCCCAGCTCTAAAAAGCAGGATAGGCACTTCCCAGAGCCTCCCTCCTCCTTTGAGGTGACTCGGAGGCACCAGCACGTGCTCGATGGGATGCTGGAGTCGCGGCCGGCCCTCCCACCCTGCCGAACCTTGACACCCTCTCCTCCCCCGCCGCAGGGTGCTGCCCACCCCGGTGCCGGCCGCCTTCCTGCCGCTGTGTCCGGGCGCGCTGGGTCCGGCTGGCGTGGAGGCCCTGGTGAGCGCCCAGGCGGTGTCGGCCGGCAGCCGCCTGGCCCGGGCTGACGCCGTCCTGCGGGAGAACGAGCGGCTCCAGCGGGAGAGCGAGAAGCTGCGGAGGGAGCTGGAGAGCTGTGCCGAGAAGGCGAGCCGCATCCAGAAGGTGAGGGAATGGTGGCAGCCCCCGCCCGGGGGGATGCTCGGCCAGCTGCTGTGAAAATTCACCCCCTTTAGTGCTTTAATCCCTTCTCCTCCCTCCCTCCGGCGGCTCGTTCCCCTCGGAGCAGCTGCAGCGCGGCAGCCGGGATCGGGGAGAAGGAGCCCATTCTCCAGTGACCCTCTCCCTCTGCCTGTCCCCCCATCCCAGCCACTACAGAAAGCCTTTTGTGTGGCCGCGTACAAGGGACGGCTGTTCCCCGTGGCCGGGCTATGGCAGAGCCAAAACCTGTGGAGAGACTCTTCCATAAGAAAAAAGACAGGAAAAATCAGTTTCCTCCGCTCCAAAACGTGTGCTGGGGGTCAGTTTGGGGTGCACTGAGCCCCTCTGGCAGCTCAGGTTGAGCTGAGCACCCTGGCTGAGCTTTGGCCGGCATCTCCATTTCCTTTCCTCATTCCATGAATATCTAACCCTGGCCTGTCCCTTCCTCCACCCCAGCTGGAGAGCGAGATCCAGCGCATCTCAGAGGATTACGAAAACCTCGTCAAGGCGTCTTCCAAGCGGGAAGCTTTGGAGAAAGCCATGAGGAACAAGAGAGATTGTGAGATGCGACGGCTCCAGGATTTCAACCGGGACCTGAAAGGTGAGGGACCCTCTGCGTCCCCATCCCCTGGGGGTGCTCTGTGTCCCCCGGCTGTTTCCATGGGAAACCAGGCTTTTCCCACTTCCTCCAGCCAAAATCTCGTCTTTAAATCTTAATTGTGTTTGATTGTTTTGGACCAGAACGGTTGGAATCGGCAAACAAGCAGCTGGCCAGCAAGAACCAGGAAAGCCAGGAGAGTAACCAGGGCAGCGTGGCAAAACTCCTGGCACAGAGTAAGTCCCGGGGGACACCCAGCCTTGCCCGGCTCCCCGCGGCATCTGCGAGCGGGGCTCGGCTGGAGGAGGAGGCGGGTGTCGGGCGGCAGCTCTCGCCCTTCCCCAGGGAGGATGGAGCAGCTCTTGGCGCTGGACTCGAGCCATTAATCCCGGCGGCCGGCCGGCGGCGTGACCCGCATTCCCCACATTCCTGCCGCAGCGCCGGCTCTTCCAGCACCGAGCCCGCACTCCCGCCCCACGCCAGCCCGGCCGTTCTCTCCCTCCTCCCTCCTGCACTTCGCAGCCCTGCCAGCCTGGGCGTTTTTGGGGGAAAATGTACCTAAATGTTAGCAGAGAGACGTGGTGTTGGTGTTAGCAGGAGGATTTGCATCCCCTTCCCTAAGGTAGATGGATTAACGCCAGGCAGGTTTCACCCTTTCCGGGTTAAAATTTCGGCTGGAATGTGTCACATGGAGGCTTTTGGCCATCTGCCCAAGTGGCTGGAATGTTCCCGACCCCCATTTGATAGAAGATCTGGAGGAAGGGGTGGCCCGGCCAGGTGTCGGGATGCAAAGAATCCCTGCAGGGCTTCATGGACCGGCCTCAGGGAAGCCAAATGTCTGAGATCCGTGGGGTTCCCTTGCAGGCTACGAGCACCAGCAGGAGAAGGAGAAGCTGGAGCGGGAGGTGTCCCTGCTGCGCAGCGCCAACGAGGACCAGCGGCGGCGGGCAGAGCTGCTGGAGCAGGCGCTGGGCAGCGCCCAGGCGCGGGCGGCCAAGGCGGAGGCCGAGCTCCGGAAGAAACGAGCGTACGTGGAGAAGGTGGAGAGGCTGCAGGCAGCCCTGGGGCAGCTCCAGGCCGCCTGCGAGAAGCGGGAGCAGCTGGAGCTGCGGCTCCGCACGCGCCTGGAGCAGGAGCTGAAGATGCTGCGGGCTCAGCAGGTGGGTGCTGGCCAGCCTCGGTGGGCCCGGCGAGGCGCGGCGGGTGCTGCGTCCTCCCTGCACCTCCTCATCCTCACCGGGGCTTTGTTTTGGCTGCTGCAGAGGCAGGCGGGCGCCGCGGGCGGGGGGACGCTGGAGCTGAGCGCCCACACGCTGTCGGAGCAGCTGAGGGAGAAGGAGGAGAAGATCCTGGCGCTGGAGGCCGACATGACCAAGTGGGAGCAGAAGTACCTGGAGGAGTGCACCATGCGCCAGTTCGCCATGGACGCCGCGGCCACGGCGGCCGCCCAGCGCGACACCACCCTCATCAGCCACTCCCCGCGGCACTCCCCCAACAGCAGCTTCAACGAGGACCTTCTCCTGGCCAGCCACAAGCACCAGGAGATGGAGAACAGGTTAGTCCCACCTTGCCACAGACGGTTTGCCCCCATCAGGCTTTTTCTGTGGCCTGGGTTGGGCAGTGCCTCGATCCTCTCCCTATCCTGCTCCTCTCCCAGCTTCTGCCTTCCCTCCTCTCCAGGTTAAAAGCCCTTCATGCCCAAATCCTGGAGAAGGATGCTGTCATCAAGGTCCTGCAGCAGCGCTCGCGGAGGGACCCCAGCAAAGCCCTTCAGGGCTCCCTGCGGCCGGCCAAATCCGTACCCTCCATCTTTGCTGCCTCCGCCACCCCAAGCTGGCCGGGAGCTGGCCAGAGTGACCGCTCATCTGAGGGCAGTTCCCGTGGCAGCACAGGTAAATAGGGACACCTGCCCACTTGCTCCTTTCACTTGGCAGTGGGCACCTGCTTGCAATTTTCTTCTGTGGTTTGGGAGTTAGAGAGCTTGGGGAGGGGGAATTCCTCCAGGACTAGCCAGCAGTCACAAAATCCCAGAATGGTTTGGGTTGGAGGAGACCTTAAAGCTCATCTCGTCCCACCCCCTGCCATGGGCAGGGACACCTTCCACTAGCTCAGGTTGCTCCAAGCCCCATCCAATCTGGACTTGAAAACTTGAATCCCTTGCCTTGAATCCCTAACAGAGTCTCCTCCAGCAGGCAAAGCCACCGCTGAAGGGATAGCAGTGTCCACTGCCCTTCCCTTGCCAACCCACTCCAAGCATGGCAGCAAGGACGGCAGCACGCAGACGGACGGAGCGGCTGGGAGCACTGGGCAGGGCGAGGGCACCGCTGTGCTGGGTGAGTCCCCCCAGATGGCATGGGGCAGGGAGTTGGGATGCCCCAGCACGTGGGTTTAGCATCCCTGAGTCGGGCGTTGCACAAGCAGCAATGATTTTTTAAGGCATTTTTAAGGCCCCAGTTGAGTTGGGTGGGTTTGAATCTCTGCAAATCCCTGTAAATCCTTTCTTTCTCTGCAGAGAGCTCGGCCGCTGCCAGAGCCCCAGACCTGTCTGACATGGTGGAGATCCTGATTTAAGGCCACCCAGGGCTGCACGGTGGCCTCTCCACCCTTCCTGCCAGCATGCCGGGATGGAGAAGCCTCTGGGAAGGAGGGACCGAGCCGGGAGCTCAGCCGTGTCCCCTCGGTCTTGGCAGTGACTCCAGGATGTGGGAGGGTCGCTGTCCCCCTCGGTGCCCACACGGGTCCCTGGCTGCGCGGGGCGCGCTGGAGCCCGGGGACCCCGCGGTGGCTCCATCCCCATCCCAGCTCCATCCCGGCTCCATCCCAGCTCCCACCTCTGGGTCTTGGCCATCCGCACCCACCCAGGTGCTTGGTTTCCGACCGGAAAATCCCTCTCTGATCGCCCGAACTGTACCTACAAGCTGAAGTCTCCGCACGAGGGCAGAGACGGGAGGGACCACCCGGATCCACGAGCACCAAACTTCCATCACCTGCATCCTGCCTCTGGGTTTTCATCACGGGCGGGTGAGGGCTTTGTGATGGGGTGACAGTGGAACAAAAATGACAACAGAGGGAACGACAGGTGGAGGAAAAGCGGAGGTGAAAGGCTCTGAGGATGCCGATGGAGGCGGTGGGATGTGCAGCCCCTCTCCTGGCTGCATCCCCCGGCTACTGGCAGCTGGCTTCTGCCCGTAGCCAGCGCCGACATCCTGCTCCTTGGAGCTTCCCATCCTTGCCCTTCATGTAAATATATATATTTTTCTTTATTTCTTTCCCCTTTCAACGTGTGCATTTGCTGGCCAACTGCATTTTTTATTTCTCTCTCCCCAGACACGTAAAAAATGCGTTCGGTTCTCGTGCATTGTTTACAAAATGGAAAAGAAACAAAAAATTATGAAAGAGGAAAAAAACCCCCCAAACCCCGTGACTTAATATATTTTATATTAATATTGGTATTTCTTTTTAAGTATTTTTTTCGTGCTGTGAACTTTTTTTCCTGCCAAAGACGACAAGTTCTCGTTTGTGCGTTTTAAGTTATCTTTTAAGTATTTAAACATAAACCTGGCTGTTTCGTTACGCCGCCCTATACCGAGATTGCTGTAGCATTCCACTTGGTATAATAATATTTTAATAAAAAAACCCAAATACTGATCCATGGATTCTCCTTTTTTCCATGCCATGGGAAGAGATGGAGGTGCCACCAGGGGAAGAGGATCTGGGGATGCTGATCCCCTGGTTCACATGTCCTTCCCAGCTCCCTAGGGCAGAGATTTGGCATCCAGCTGCATGGGAGAGGGGAAAAATGCTCAAGAGCGTTTCTGCATTCCCCAAAATCCCATTGGGATCCCATTTCCCCCATCTTCATGGGGGAAGAGGATGGAGTTGCCTTAAAGTGTTGATGTAGTTTCCTTCCTGCTCTGGCATCCCTGTGTCCTTGGTTTCAGCATGCTCATGACCCTGCATCCCTGTGTCCTCAATCCCTGCACCCTGATCTCTGCATCCCATAACTGCATCCTGGTGGGATCTTCCTCCTCTTCCTCACAAAACTCCTTCCTACCCTCCTGCCCCTGCCACAGGGACTCCCTGATGTTTTCCAGCATGGATGGACCTGATCCCCAAGCTCTCCTTGACTTTGTCAGCTGTCTCCAAGCCCTTCCCCCTCTGCCTGGCTCCTTGATCTTCCGGAAGACCAGAAATTTTCTAGGTGCTGGACTTTTATTTTCTAACACTTGTGGTGGTAATGCTTCTCAGGGAACATCCCTGGGGACTCTGTCATCTCCAGCCAGGCTGAGGCTTTCCCTTTGTGCATCCCTTGGCATTAACTGGCAGCTGATCTTTGTTATCCCATTGTCCCTGGGGACCAGGAGCTCTTGAAACCAGTTTTGCTGCCAGCTCCTCCATGGAATCATGGAATCGTTTATGTTGGAAGAACACTTTAAGATCATCCAGTCCGACTGTAAACCCACTGCACTGCCAAAGCCACCACTAAATCATGTCCCCAGGTACCAAATCTACATGTTTTCCAACACTTCCAAGGATGGTGATTCCATCCCTTCCCTGGGCAGGATGCCTTAGGACCCCACTGAGGATCACTGGTCTTGGAGGGACAGCGATGCTGAATCCCAGCTCAGCCCCACTCTTCCCACTCAGGAATCTGGAAGGAGTGGGGCTAAAAAATGAAAATATGGGACAGTTTAGAGAGACTTGGAGCAATGCAAAGCTCGGAGCTGAGATCTTCCTTGCACCCATGGCTTCTCCTGGGTGTTGCAAGCAGAAAATCAGCTCTGCCCATGCAGAAGCCTGAAGAGGACCCTGAAATGTGGCCAGGGATGGGAAGAGCAGGGCGGGAAGTTCACAGGGAATTGCTGAGGTTGAGAATATGTCTGGGGGATCCTGGCAGCCTCCAGCCAGGGCTGTACCTGCCCTGCTTCCCCCAGCTCCTGCCGCTCCAGAGCCCGGGAAGGCCAGCAGCATTCCTGGCATTCCGCAGCTCTCACACCCCACGCTTTATTTACCCGAATCCGGATGCAGAGTGGCCTGGCTGCAGGTCTGGCTGTTTACAGGGAGCTTTCTGGGACCAGAGATTCAGGGAACAGGCTCTTGTTGATAGCTTTGCCTATTGATCCTCACCCCCAGGGCTCTCAGTCTCTGGGAGTCAGGAAAAAGTACAAAGCCCATCTGTGGATTCAGGAATTGGGCCGTAGAGAGAGGATTCCTAAATCCAGCAGGTAAAGCAGGAGGTCTAAGCTCTTCCTGCCACACTTTCAGAGAAGCCATGTGCTTGGTAGGGATGCTGTTCAGCCAAAGCAGCACCCCAAAGGAGCTCCACACTGGCTGTGGAAGCTGCTGTGGGGGTGTGTTATCACCTGCTCTGTGGCTCTGTCCTCACAGGCATTTCCGTCCACCCTTCCCACACCGTCTCCCAGGATTTCACCATAGGCATTGCCTGGACCCATTGTCCTTTATCCCATGTCCCTGTCATCATGGCATGGCTGAAGTACCACGTGGGAGCCAAACTTCCTGCTCCCATCCCAGTGCCTGTGATCTCTGTGTCCCTGATCCTTGCATCCTTGTGCATCCCTGCATCCTCGTGTCCTTCTGTTTCTGAGTCCTTGATCTCTGCATCCCTGTTACCCTGAATGCCCAAGTTCTTGTTCTTGGCATTCCCATGTGTCCTGGAGCCCTGTATCCACAATTCTCACATCCCTGTTTAGGAGACAGGGCTCCCATGCCTTGGAAGGGGGTGCTGGAGGTGCCTGCAGAGCTGCCGGCTGGGCTGGCACCTGGATGCAACTCCTCCTGTGGGCTGCACATCCACATCCCTGGAGAGATGGGAAAGGGCCAGCAGGCTCGCCTCCAAGTGCCACCAGTGTCACCTTGGTGGCTTTGGGTGGGATGCCCTATCCTGGGGCAGCAGCTCTTGTGGGTGACAGGGAGATGGCTCTGCTGCTCCAGGGCTGTCTGGGGAGTTCTGGTCCCTCTGTGGTCACAGTGGGCTGGGACAAGGCCAAGGATCTCCTTGGGGCTCCCTGGCCATCCACCAAGCTCCATTTCCAGCCAGGAACACCTCATTCCATTAGTGCCACACCACAGCAGCCTCTCTGCAGCTTTGGTTACTGCTTTTCCTCATTTCTCTTTGGAGAACGTTGGAACTTGGTCCTTGGAGCATCCTTGAATTTTGGCAGGTCTTTTGTGGGCCCTGGTTCCTCCTCATCCTCTCCTCATGCAACCCCTTCTTTTCCACTTGCTGAATGCTAGAGCCAGGTAGGGAAAGACAAAGCTCATCACACCCTCCTTCATATGGGAAACGGTTTAAAAAACCGAAAAATCCTCACTGGAATTTAGAAGAAAGGGAATTTCTCCCCCCTTTCCAAATAATCCCGATCCTTGTGGGGGAAGTCTGGCAAGGCTGTGGGCCAGCCCTGCAGCCGCTTCCCAGCAAACCAGTCAGGCAAACCGGGTGCTTTCTCTCGCCTCAAGTCCTGGCTTGCTCATCGGACCGGCAGGAATGAAGCTCTCCCCGCTGGTCCTGCTGAACCCTTCCCTTCCCCCTCCCTCCTTCTCTCATCCCACCCCTTTCCCCCAAGCCTCCAGGCTCCTCTCGGTGTCCAGAGCTTGTTGGGGGGTGCCCCCCAGGCTTTCTTCTGCCAGAGGGTCAATGCTCCCTTCCCGAATTCCTTTCACTGGGCTTCGCATTCCACTGCAGAATGAGCCACCCCAAGGTGTCCCCTCCCTGCAGAACATCAGCATGTCTTGATTGTTGCATTCCCATGACTCTGCACCCCTCTGTCTCTGATCTCTGCATCCCTGTGCCCTCAGTCCTTGCATCCCTGTCCCCCTGGCTTCCCATGCCCCTGCGAGGGGTGGCTGGAGATGCCTGCTGAGCATCCAAGATTCCTCTGTGGCAGGGATGGGATGGCAGGATAGGGGCTGTTATTTAGGGGTTGGCACCCTCCGGGATGCTCCATCCACTCAGCCTTGGAGCATGCTCCAGCTTGGGAACTCCCTCCTCACCATTCCCGGCCCCAGGTGCTCCTGAAACCCTTCCCCCAGAACCCCTGGTGGGGTGGGGACTGTCCAGGTGTCATGGTGAGGCTGCCCAGCTCCTGCTCCCCCAGCCAGGATCAGCACCCGGCCTTTGCTGGGCTCAGCAGAAGCGGTCGGACCCGCGGTGCGAGCGCGGCGAATTCCTCATTCCTCTTGCCTGCGCTGTGCTGCCTGCCTGCCATCTTTGCCTGCAAACAGTAAACAGGCTGTTATTATCCTGGATGCTTTGAATAACTGTGGCTATTTTTTCTCTTCCCAGTATTCTAAAAAGGCAAAAAATTCCCTGCGGTTTCTGAGTCAACTTTTTTTCCTCGCTCTCTTTTCTTTCCTTCCCACCACCTCTGTGACCTTGAAAAACCAGGCGGATGAGCTGCCTTGGCTGTCTCTGCTCGCACTCTCTCCCCATCCCTGCTCCGGCTGCTGCTCCTGCTGCTCCCCGTGGCTGGCAACAAGGGAATTCGGGGCTGAGCCTGGCTGTGGCACAGTCCTGGCATGGTAGTGGTGGGCAGGATCCGGCCTGCTGGGCATCTTGTTCATCTTCTCCCATGGATGAGGAGCTAGGGATGCTCAGGGAGGTGTTAGGGATGCCAGAGGAGGCTGGGGATGCTTGAGGAGCTGAGGATGCTTGAGGAGCTGGGGATGCTGGAGATGCTGGGGATGTTGGAGATGCTGGGTATGTTGGAGGAGGATGGGGATGCTGAAGGCACTGGGGATGCTGATGGATTCTGGAGGTGTTGAGGATGCTCGAGAAGGATGAGGATGCTGAAGGCACTGAGGATGCTGGAGGTGCTGAGGATGCTCAAGAAGGATGGGGATGCTGAAGGCACTGGGGATGCTGGAGGTGCTGGGGATGCTGGAGGCACCAGGAATGCTCCAAGTGCTGGGGATGCTCAAGGAAGCTGGGGATGCTGGAGGTGGTGAGGATGCTTAAGGAGGTTTGGGATGCCCAAGGATGCTGGGCATCCTTGTGGTTCTGGGGGTCACTGAGGTGCCAGGGATGCTGGAGGTGTCCAGGGATGCTGGAGGCACTGGTGGTGCTCCGGTCAGTGCAGCTCACACAGACATCTGGGGCAAGGGCATGGGATGCTGCCTCTGCTCCTGGCTTTGCATCCCCAGGAGCTCTGTCCAGGAAGGTGTGTCCAGGAATGATGTGGGCAGCTGGGAGTTGAGAGGGACATGGGAACAGCCTGAGCATCCAGCCCTTGCAGGCAGCAGGCATTCCCTGGTTCACTCCACATGTCCCCTGACAGGTCTGAGGCTCCTTCCTTCCTTTTCCTGCCTCCTCATCCTCCCTCTGAAAGCTTTCCTTGGACCAGGGCCTTTTGCACAGAGTGGCATGGTGGAGAGGAGAGGAGAGGAGTGGAGAGGAGAGGAGAGGAGTGGAGAGGAGAGGAGAGGAGTGGAGAGGAGAGGAGAGGAGTGGAGAGGAGAGGAGAGGAGTGGAGAGGAGAGGAGAGGAGTGGAGAGGAGAGGAGAGGAGTGGAGAGGAGAGGAGAGGAGTGGAGAGGAGAGGAGAGGAGTGGAGAGGAGAGGAGAGGAGTGGAGAGGAGAGGAGAGGAGTGGAGAGGAGAGGAGAGGAGTGGAGAGGAGAGGAGAGGAGTGGAGAGGAGAGGAGAGGAGTGGAGAGGAGAGGAGAGGAGTGGAGAGGAGAGGAGAGGAGTGGAGAGGAGAGGAGAGGAGTGGAGAGGA
The DNA here is from genome assembly GCA_013396875.1 of Vireo altiloquus. Taxonomy (NCBI): domain Eukaryota; kingdom Metazoa; phylum Chordata; class Aves; order Passeriformes; family Vireonidae; genus Vireo; species Vireo altiloquus. Next base: position 54,652 of record VZRF01000973.1, read on the forward strand.
GAGGAGAGGAGTGGAGAGGAGAGGAGAGGAGTGGAGAGGAGAGGAGAGGAGTGGAGAGGAGAGGAGAGGAGCATCCTGCTAGATCTGATGGGGAGGTTTCTTTGGTTGCTTGCTGAGTTTGGCTGCAGCAGGAAAATTTGAGAGGTTTGTGGCAGGTCCTGGCACACAGGGCTTGATCCAGCCCAGAGAGAAGCGCAAGTCCCTGGGGTCTTGGGCCACATCCCACCACAAGGTGCTGCAACAGGCTCTGGCTGAATATCTGGAGGGAACCAGGGATTAATGAACTGGATGGATAAAAATTGTGGTCATTAGAAGCTCATTTGGAAATAAAGGGGCTTGGAAAAGGCACGAGGCTCTCAGTACTTCCTCAGCTGGATGGGGAAATGACATCCAGCCACAGGAGACAGAGATGGCCGGAGCCATTGCTCTAGGCAGGGAAAGCCTTTAAAACCCACCCAAATTCATTTCCCAGGTCTCTCTCTCCCAGCACGGAGTCACTGCACATTAATGCTGCTCAGGCCATTTCAAGTGAAACTTCAGTTTCAAGTGTTTTCCCATAGAGAAGTGCCTTGGTTTCTTTTTTTTTTCTCTTTTTTTTTGAAATTAAAAAAACTTGTCTTTTTCCTTCCAGGAAAAAAGGGATGTTTGGCCTCTCTGCCCACTGCAGGGGAAACATTTCATTGTGATTTTTCTTTCCTCTCCTCCCCCTTTTGGACCTAAAACTCCTCTGAATAAACAAGTGTTTAAGAATGCGTGTTGGTTAATGAAAGAGAAGGGGCCCATATCCCACTTTCCCAGAAAATCACAGAAATACAGAATTTTCGGGAAAACATTTGGCTTCAGGCCAAAGGAAAGTTTTAACTCCCAGCACTTGAAATTGTATATGTACCAAGTTTCCTTGAAACATGGTGGGGGGGGGGAGAATCACTTTCCTTGAATTTCCTAGTTTTTCATTCGAGAAAGCTGGCGAATAAAATAATAATCCAAGTTTCAGGGAGAAAAACACAAACAGAGAAAGGCAGAACGTGAATTTTGGCCTCGATGGAAAATGACACAGGCTGGAAAATATTCCCACCCGCATTTTTACAGCCTTAAAGTGCGATCCTGTTATTTTTTTCCCTCTTGCATGAAGTCCAGCATGAAGTAACACTACCCAGCCTAGAGATCCCATGGCATGTCGCAGGAATTTGTAAGCAACGTTGTATTTGCCGAGTAAACAGGGGTCGGGACAGAGGGTAGGTCAGGGCCACGTGTGTCCAGAGCCACTGGAGAGCAGCTCCTGCCCCTTTTGGGAAGGGAGGGCAAGCCTCCACCACCCTGACTGGCCATCCTGGAACTCTAGGCATGTCTTGGATCTACCAAAAGTTTAGGAGTGTGTTTCCGAGGCAACCAAAACATTATTTTTTCCAGCTGCCCAAAAAAAAAAGAAAGAAAAGTGGAATTGGAGGGGAAAAAAAAAAATGGAACCATCAGAGGAAATTCTAAGAAAATGAAATCAGATGGAAAACTGGCAGGCTGGTCCCTCTCCCTGGCCCTCCCTGAGGAATGCTGGATGCATACAAGCAGGGAAGATGCTCGTGGTTGTCTCCAAGCACACGAGGGCTGCCCTTGCCAGCCGAGTCTATTCCTGAGCTGCTGCTCCATGCCCAGACCAGGAGCGGCTCCATCCCGGAATAGAGCCCTGATGGAGACGTTACCCCCATGGCAGCTATTTCGGGTTGTGTCCCTGCAGAGTTAAAAGTGTCTCCAGCACCTGGGAGGCTCCAGCCCTGTGGTTCAGCTTGTCCTGCAGAAAAGCCCCAATATTTTGGTCCCTGCTCCTTCCTCTTCCATCCTTTTACCTCCCCATCTCCCTTGGGGATGTTTAATCAGCAGCCTTGCTTTCCTCCTCCATGTTCAGCTGGCTCCAAGGCTGTGTGGAGCCATCATGGTTCGGGAATGCCTGTGGATCAGTGGGGAGGAATGCTCAGCACCGCCCAGCACCCCAGAACAGAGCTCACCCAGCACCCCAGAACAGAGCTCACCCAGCACCTCAGCACAGGGCTCACCCAGCACCCCAGCACAGGGCTCACCCAGCACAGGGCTCACCCAGCACCCCAGAACAGGGCTCACCCAGCACAGGGCTCACCCAGCACCCCAGAACCGGGCTCACCCAGCACCCCAGCACAGGGCTCACCCAGCACCCCAGAACAGGGCTCACCCAGCACAGGGCTCACCCAGCACCCCAGCACAGGGCTCACCAGCAAATCAGGAAGACTGGATTGCAAATCCCAGGAATTTTTTTGCACTCTGCTCTCTTGTTTACGGCTGCTTGCAGGGTGTAATCCCTGCTACCCTCCTCTTCTGTGCCAGGCATTTGCTGGCAGTGATTCCCTGCCCTGCCACAGAGCTGCGTCCAGGAGAGTGTGAGGGAAGCTGGACAGACAATGCAGGAAAATCCACTCTGGCGTTGCAAGGTCCAAAACAGCTGGAAGGGAGGAGAAAACCCTGGAAAAGAGGGATGTGTGCCACGGCTGCAGCAGAGCTCAGGGCAGTGGCTTTGTGGTCAGGGGAACAGGAGTGAATGGGAATGGACATCTCCCTCGGGACTGCTGCACCATGGGCTGGCTGGGGAGGCTTGGAGAGAGCTTGGAGAAAGTGTCATTCTGTGGTGAAGAAGGACAGTCATCCCATCACATCACCCCCCTCGGCCTCCACTTGCTTCTAGGCAGGAGAACCAGTCCCAACCCTTCCAAACCACATGCTCTCCATGCTCCGCCAAACACCATCCCCACTCCTGTGGTCCAAAGACCATCTCCAGTCCATGGTCCATCTCCACTCCCAGTGCTCCTGGGAGGCTGGTGCCCTGCCAGGTGGGAGAGCATTGAAAACAACCCCGAAGCTGGAACATTTCCAGCTCCACGACCTCTCCTGGCTTCAGCACTGGGGATCCTTAGGGCTAGAATGAGGGATCCTTGGGGTGACCACGGTACAAACATATAGGGATGGGATTCTGAGCATACAGGCTCCTGTTGTGCTGTGGATCCCCCTGGCTGCCTACACACACACACACAGAGTCATGTACTGCACAGGAGGCATGGCTGTGTGTGTCCCCAGCTGTCACATCTCACTCACAGGCCCAGGAACAAAATCCTGGGATGACAAAGCAGGAGAATTTGGAGGGGAGCTCTACCACCATAAAAACGTTTGGAGAAGAAAGAGCTTTGGGGTTACCCAACTACAGCCTTCCAGTGTCTGAAGGGGCTCCAAGAGAGATGAAAAGGGACTTTGAACAGGGACATGGAGGGACAGGACAAGGAGGAATGGCTTCCCGCTGCCACAGCGTTAGATGGGATATTGGGAAGGAATTATTCCCTTTGAGGGAGGTGAGGCCCTGGCACAGGTTGCCAAGAGAAGCTGTGGCTGCCCCATCCCTGGAAGTGTTCCAGGCCAGGTTGGACAGGGCTTGGAGCAACCTGGGCTAGTGGAAGGTGTCCCTGCCCACGGCAGGGGGTGGAACGAGATGCGCTTTAAGATCCCTTCCAACCCAAACCATTCTGGGATTCAATGATTCCCTCCTGGAGACAAGAATTCGCTGGGTAACCCCGTGTGCTCCCCAAGCCTGACTTTCTGAGCATGACTAGAAACCGCTGGCTGGCTCCAACGTGCCGAGGCAAGCTCTGCCTCTTCCTGCAGGTTCTGCAACAAACTGCTGGTGCTTTGCCTTGTGCAACACCTGGAGCCCTTCCAGAGGCTCAGCAGGTAGGGAGGTATGGGAGCCTGCCCTGGGAATGCTGCCGGGTCAGCCTGCAGTCCCACACTGCTGAGCCCCCCCGTTCCTGGCACAGCGGGTTGGGAATGCTGCTGCACTCACCCCCTCCCCAGGAGCAGAACCAAGGCAGATTTTGTGACACCTTATTTTATTTTATCCTGTTCTCAAACAGTTACCCACGGGGTGTCCTCTTATATTCAGGTTTTGTGCAACAATTCCACAAATTCTTTCAAAACTCCCCAACTTTTTCAGCTTCCCTGCAACCTTGGGGCTTCACCATCCTCCAAAACATGTGGAATGAGAAGCATTTCCTGGTGTTGAAATGCTGATGTAACAGGGTGGTGAATCAGTGGGGATCTTTCTGCCCGAACCGTGTTGTATCACCGTTAGTGCTGAAGTTTTGCTATTTTAATCCACAAAGCCCCGCACAACCCAGCCGGAGTAAATGGCGAGTAACCTCTCTGTATCCAGTTTCAAACCTAGGAACTGGTGAGAACTGTATCAATGCAAAACTATTCTGGTCCATGGGACCCTGCTCCAAACAGACAGGATGCCATGCAGTAATCCAAGCGGTGTGTAACATTGTAAAGTGTATAAATAGCCCTCGCTGGGTGTGTCAGAGGGGCAGGGGGAATTAGAGCAGCCATGTTTGCCTTGGAAAGATGAGCTGAAAGCCAGCAATGGGCTTGGGGTTTGAATTCACACACTCAGTCCTGGTTCCTGCCACGTTACAGACACTAAAACAGGTTGGCTTTGCTTAATACCTTCAGCCTCCATTGCCTTTTCCGGGTTTTTAAGTAACACCCATCAAACTGGGGTGTTAGTTAGGGGTGCTGGTCCCTAACTGCTGGTTCTCCACCCTGCCACCAGCTTACCGAGGATGGGTTTGGCTTCTCCAAAGTGAGAGCTGCCTGCTGCCTTGAACCCAGCTCCTCAGCCAGCAGCACCCTCATGTTCCCCCAGCTTTTCCAAGAAAAAGCTGACGCAGCTGCAGATTGAGAAGCAGAGGCCACGGAGCCACCAGAACAAGGACAAATGAGTCCCCAGATGCCATGGCATGTCGTGAGGAGATCCTTGGAAGTGACAGGGGAGCCCATCACCCCCAGGTTACGCCAGCCTGGTCACTGAGGGCCGAGTCCTGCTCAGATCCCAGCGTTATCCTCCTCCAGGGTGAATGAACTCCAGCGCTGGAGTTTGGAGTGGACACTATGTCCACATTCTTCAGGCCAGGGCCAGGAATGTCAGCTCCTGTCTCGACGCCAGGGGCTTGCATTCCTCCCCGATGCTGCTCCCAAAGAATTCCAGCCCAGGGGGTGCCGGGGAGAGGGTGCTGCTCAATCTGGGGGGATGAGGGGAGACGTGCTAAATCCGCAGAAAAGCCTTTCCCGAGCTGGCAGAGCTGGGCAGCACATGTGTGCTGCCGTGTGTTTACTAAACACTGCTCCCGGCGAGAGGGAATGGCTGGAATTCACCCCCTCGCTCCCCACCAGACCCCAAGGACATGCAGGCGGACCAGGGGAATTCGCTCCTCCAGCCTGTTGCCATGGCTGCATATTTCAGAGACTCAAGCAATGAAAAAATAAAAGAAGAAAACCAAAACATTTCAATGGGAGGGAAGAAAAATAGGAGGGGGAAAAATGCAGAAGAGTAATGAGAAGGACGAGCGAGTCCAAGAAATGTATTAGATCATCCTTAGAAACTGGTGTCTGAGGAGTTCTCCGTAGCTCAGGCTGTTCCAATATTTACTGTGTGTTATTTAAACCATGACTCCTGGCACCAGCTGGGGCTCCGCAGCACCGCGCGCTGCTCGGGAACGTTGTGAAAAGCTGGTCCTGGGCTCCAGCAGCGCTTGAGAGGGGCTGGAAGCAAAACATCCCTGCTGGCTGTGGAAGGCAGCCTGCTCCAGATGAGCTGCTGGCAGGACGGCAGTGGGGCTGTATCCTGAGAGCAGCACCCAGCACGGAGCTGGCAAACAGCAGTGTGGGATATAAACTCCTAAGTTATAGGATCAAATGCCTGGAGAGGCTGAGGAAGGACAGGCAAGGGCTGGCTCCAGTGTGAGAACAGAGTTAAGCCGAGCCTGAGACGGAGTGAGATGCACACCTGCAGGCAGGAAGTTATCCTGGTTCCTCTGATCCTGGATGGATTTGTTGCTATCGGTGCACTATTTAAAGTCACTCTGCAGGCAGTTTTTTACGAGCAGGTTTTGGCACATGGGTTGCTCCCTGTGCTTGGTGTCCGTGACACTCTGGAAAAGCATCTCTTTCTCGTGTAGAGGCAGTGCACAGCACAGGGAGCCTGGAGTTCCTACTCTGGCCAGGGTGATGCAAGTCTGGCTCATGTATCCCTGTGGTACCAACTGGAGTTCGCAGGGGAGCCACAGGCATGCCAGAACCCAGCTGGATTTAAAACCCTGCAATGATCCGGCACCTTTGGCTTCCATATCTCCTGGAGGAATCTGGATCTGCAGCAATGTTTATTCTCTCACAGGATTCCCACTGTTAATTAAACGATATGGAATGATGGTGCCATGGTCTCTGCTCCATGCCAGGACTGCCAGGGCTGCCTGACCACATGCAAGAGCTGGTCTGGAGCTGGATGCGAACAATTTCCCAAGGGATGAAATCAGAGAACCAGGTTTGGGTGGGAAGGGATCTTAAAGATCATCTAGCTCCACCCCCTGCCATGGGCAGGGACACCTTCCACTAGCCCAGGTTACTCCAAGCCCCATCCAACCTGGCCTGGGACACTTCCAGGGATGGGGCAGCCACAGCTTCTCCGGGCAACCTGTGCCAGGGCCTCTCCTCCTTCAGAGGGAATAATTCCTTCCCAATATCCCATCTAACGCTGCCCTGTGGCAGCGGGAAGCGGTTGTCCCTTGTCCCGCCGCTCCATCCCTTGTCCCAGGTCCCCGTGCAGCTCTCCCGGAGCCCCTGCAGCCCCGGGGGGTGCAGCGAGGCGATCCCGGCTCCTTCCCGGCTCCTTCCCGTCCCTTCCCTGGATCCCGTGAGGGTTCCTCTCCCGCGCCGACAGCGACACCTGGCGGCCCGCGCCGGCCCCGCGTCCCCACACGGGGCCCGCAACTCCCTGGGGCGGGAGTGTGTCCAGGGATGGGAACGGAGCTGGGAAGGGCCTGGAGCCCCAGGAGCGGCTGAGGGAGCTGGGAAAGGAGCTCAGGCTGGAGAAAAGGAGGCTCAGGGGGAACCTTGTGGCTCTGCACAACTCCCTGACAGGAGAGGGCAGCCAGGGAGGAGGGGGGTCAGGCTCTGCTCCCAGGGAACAGGGACAGGATAGGACAGGAGGAAGCAGCCTCGAGTTGTGCCAGGGGAAGTTTAGATGGGATATGAAGGAAAATTTCTTCATGGAAAGGGCTGTTCGGCCCTGGCACAGCTGCCCAGCTGGTGGGGTCCCCACTCCTGGAGGGATTTAAAAGCCGTGCAGATGTGGCACTTAGGGACACGGGTCAGTGGTGGCCTTGGCGGTGCTGGGGAAGAGTTGGACTCCATGGTCTTAGAGGGCTTTTCCAGCCGACATGGTTCTATGACTCCATCCTTATATTGCATTTAGTCACCCACTCGCCACGGCAGAGCATGGCAGAGGTGTTTTCCAGCCATGGGCTTTCCCCCATGATGCATTAAGGAACATTTCTCCCTGTCTGGTTTCATTCTGCTCACAATAATGAGTCTTTCATGACAACCCCATTGCATGTTCAGGACAAAGCTTAAAAAAGAAGGGTAGGGAATCTGTTGCCCTCTCCAGGAGGGATTATGAGCACGGGCAGTGAGATGTAAATATCACCAACTAAAAGCAGTTTTGAAAGTGAAATGCATGGCTGTAAACTGTCCATACTGCTTTCAACCCATAAAAATCCCTGTGGATTGTTTTCCAAGACCTGAATTTTGCTTTTTGTGGTGTTCAAGAGATGTTAAGCAGCAGAAAGTTCCTTTCCAGCTGACCTAAACCTCACCCTGCTCCACGAGGAGATGCCTGCAGTAGGAAATAGAGGATGGAATTAATTGCTGTGACCCATCAGTGTCCAGCCCTGTCACCCATAGCTCAAGAAAATGCTGAAATAAGACCTATGGAAGTGGTTCAGGGTCAGGCTTCTGCTTTACAGGGAAAACCCAAGGAAATGCAGCTTATTTTACTCATGCAAGCGAAAAGGCTGAGCACAGTGATCACAAAGCAAGAAAATTCCCAAGGATTTTTGCCATGATGGGGACAAAATTTTAATCAGCTGGTGAAAATGTGTGAGGATCCTACAGCCATCATCCAAACTAGGGCAACACCCAGCCCATGCAAATTCCTGCTTCTATGATCCCTTCTCACTGTCTCTGGGGCTTTGAAAGATTTCCTAGCACAGAAATCAATGTGGGAATACTGGATGTTGTATGAGAAGCAGTTAAAAATGTTTGGGATTTTTTTTTGATTTTTTGAAAGAAGTTTTCATTGAATTTTGGGTATACAGGGCTTCATGTGGTGGGAGCTGCCAGAAAACAAATGGTCTGGCCAGGGAATTTCTGATTCTGAAATCACCCAGGAATGGTTGGATGGGAGGAGAACAGGTTGCCTTTCCAAAGCCTTTTTCCTGACTCTTCCCACAATTTCAAGATGAGGATCTATGAAAACACAGCAGCTCTGAAAGAACAGAACAGAGCCAAAGGCACAAAGCATTTTAATGAGGCAAAAACATCCTGCTAAGTCTTTTGGTTTATTGGTGTTGAGCCCGTTCCAAGCCCAAAGAAAAGGACTCCGAATCTATTAAAATAGTTGGCTTGTGGGATCTGCAATGTAAGCATGATTAAAATCCATCTATTTTTATCCATATGAGAATATATCAGCCAGAGGAATCTGGTTTTTTCAAAAGTAAAATATATTTGTTTTCAATGAAAGTGTCCAGGTGAGCTCAGGTGTAACAGCATTGCCCAGTGCTGGGAAGAGAGAAAGGTACCTGGGTTTGCTGCTTCCCAGCCTCTTTGTTGGCTGGTGCTGGTGACATTCCAAGAATTGTAATGCCACTTGGATAGAAAATATCTGTGCAACCTGAAGAAATTGAGGCTTGCTGCTGCCCAGAGCGATCCTGAGAGGAGTGGGAGAGTCCTGCTCTTTCCTGCTTCCAGTTTTGATGGATCAGGGGTTCCACAACCTCTTCTGTAGAGGGTGTGGGCTTTGTTCAGTATTTCTTTCTGCTTCTCATTTATCCCAGTGAAAATGGGAGGTTTAATACTTTCTCAGAAAGAAAGTCACATAAATATTTTCCACTTCCTGGGCAAATGCTCCAGTTGTGCTTTTGTAAAAGAGGGATGGGATACAGTGACTCCTACAATTAATTATCTCCATTCCTGTATTGTGTGTGGGCTCTGAAAAACCGTGGTAAACCATAAACCAGCTCTAACTGCCAGAGCACAGGGAAACACTTGCATAAGTGACCTGTAAAACACAACCACATCAGTTTATAACTGCTGCTCTGTTGGCTTCCCAAGGCAAAAGGGGAAGTCATGGAGGGGACTGAGCTCTTTGAGGATGGGTGCTGCGTTTGGAGTCATGTGCTGAACTACAATGAACTACAATGTTTGAGAGACATCATAAAACCCCTGGAGACAAATTTTGAAGGATCATTGGCACTGAAAAGCCAACAAAAGACCAAGCAGGAGCAGGTTCAGGTGCCTGCTTTCCTTCTCTTCCCCCTCCAACAGATACTCATCCAATTTTCCCTCAATTTTTCCATTGAAAATGGTTTTATTTGTAATTTTCTGTCCTGATACTGACTCTCACCTGAGCATCAAGCTCTAATCGAGTGCAGAACAAATTGTAACAGCATTACAAGCCTTGTTGTGCAACATCCATGGTCCCAAATCCTGGCATCCACTGGCAAGGAAAACGCTCCCAATGACACACGCCAGCCAGCAACCCTCGGGTGTCCTGGGGAGGGAAGAGGTGAGACAGCCAGTCCCCAAACACAAACAATTTATTTCATATTTAGCAATATCATGGCTTGTACACTCCCCTTCTAAGGCAAGCACAGGAATGGCATGTGCCTTCCCAACCACATGCTGAAACCATATTCCGAGGTTCTGTTCTCCCTCAGCCTCCTTTGCTTAATGCCACAGTAGCTCCAGTCAGCTTCATGTTCCCAGGATGTTTTTTCCATTAAATGCTACATTTCCTGGAACTTGTACACACATTTCCCTCTGCTGCTGTGTGAGTGACTTTTCCTCTCTGTATATCCCAGTCTGAGCAGTCTGACTCTGCCACAACAGAGCAGCCAGCCTTTCCTTCTCCAGGGCAGCTGCATGGACCTACATGTGCAATTAGGAAATAAATAAAGGGAAAATAGAAGTCTGGTGCAAAGGGGAGCAGGTTGGAAGTCTGAAGGTTTTTATCCTTGCCTCAGTGGATTCTGGAAACAGGGGACACCAGGCTTCCCGGTGCCTCCTGTTTATAGTTGATCAAACAGGACAAAAAGAGTTTGTGGGAAGGTCTGTACATTTTAAACTTTGAAATTTCAGCTCTTTCCTCCCCTGGAAGACTCCATGGGTCAGTGCTGATTTGAAGGAAGCCATCTGTCTGTTTATATTACTCAATATGTTGTCCATTCCCTCATTCTCAGTTCTCCTCAGGCTTTGAGAAAAGGGATGGCAAATTCAGAGATGTGGGAGGAAACAAGCAGCAAGCCCCCAGTTTGTTCCACCCTGGTGAGAAAGGAGAACTGGAAATCCTGGGGCGCACCTTGCTCTGTGAAAGACAGATGTGGGAAACCCCTCAGGAAACAGCAGAAAGTGAAGCAGAGCAAATGAATGGGTTTATCCCTACTCAGAGGTGTATGGACACATCCTTGCTCTTGGAAAGGGGTAAAAAAATACTAAATCAAGGGGAATACTGAATAATAAAGGGGTCAAACAATACTAAATAGCTTAGGAAGCCTGCTGCTTGTGCAGGCTCAGCTGTGCCATCTTTTCCTAGGACTCCTAAATCTGAAGCCCCTCTTGCCCATTTCCAGTGCCCACCCAAAAGCAAAGCCAAAGCTCCAGAGCATTTCTGCAGAGAAGCCTGCGGGCAGAGGTCCTTGTGCAAACGATGAGCTGAAGATTCCCGGGCCACGGAACCAAGGTGCAGTTGTGTTGGAAGCCATCCAAGCACTGAGGTCACCTGGTACTCGTAAAGGAGAGAAGCTGTTTGAAGGGAAAAATGTTGGAAGACTGATTGGAAGAGGCAGAAGGACTTCATTCCTGCGTCTGTGTGAAGGGGCCAGCTCTCCTCTCCAGGGAATGCTGCACAGTCACTTACAATCATAAAGAGGAGGTGGGAAAAGCCAGCCCCTATCGCAGCAGCATGTGTGAGCGAGTCTGGACATGGAGCAGTCATTCCCAAAGCCCTGTCTCCCATCTCCCAGCACCCACATAAACACCCCTATATCGTGTGTCTTCCATGAGGCCCTCGTGTATCAAATTCCCATCAGTGCCATTAATTGTCAGCTATTTGCTTTTACAGATTTGTTTTACATCCAGAAATGAATCCCAGCTCTTCCGTGCCTCTTGGGACCTGGCAGTGGTAAGTGCTGGTACAATCAGGCTGGGAGCACACGCAGTGAGGCATCCCAGTGTCTATCCAAGCAAAACTTTTCCATGTGAGTGCTGCTAGTTCACAGCTATTGCTAGCAGCCTGCCACGGACAGACTTTGTGTATCCTCTTGCAATATAATCTTCCCCAGAATGGTTTTGAAAGACCGTGAACTCGATCCTGCCAAAAATAGTCTGCGCAGCCAAACAAAATCAACACAAGATCTTCAGTGTTTGAGCTGGCCCGTGAGTTGCATTTTTCACCTTTTTCCAATGAGATGTTTCTTGACATCCATGAAATCTTCATTTGGCTCCTAATACCCCCAATTATCCTTGCAGCCTGCATTTTAATTACAACATCAGAGCCCGGCAAGCAATTGGCTTCATGGGCAAGAGGGGCCCAGCCAGGCCTGCAGCCCCGTGAGCAGCCGTGCACAGGCTGGCAGCTGCAGCCCAAGAATGTGTTTATTTGTGTTTGGTTTATGTGGTTTTGGTGACCTTTTGTTAAAATCAGCCAGTGGCTTCCAGGAGGCAAAGTTACATACTCACTGAAAAGAAATGCAGGGAAATAATCCCGCACGGGCCCTTCTGCTGAATGTCACATTTGTGCTGAATATTGTGTCCTTGTGCCCAAGGCAGGGGTGGCTGAGGTTAAGGTTAAAGTCATGTTACCCACGGTGGCTGCATGGATATTGTCCCCTTGATCCTCATGAAGAAGGACAGCCCAGAAATAAGTTAGGGGAAAATGTGGCACAGTGGAAAATGGAAAATGGATGCCCATGTTGGGGTTCCTGTGGGTCCTGCCACCACTACAGGGTGTTAGAGCTGAAGAGTGTCTGTGTTTTTCTGTCTCTTCTTCCACAAACTCGTGGATCAAAACAGCTGTTTGTCTCCTACCTGGTGCCTACACCACATTTTAGACCTCGCTGGGCTCATCCAACCTCCAGAGAGCAGCAGCAATTTCTGCTGTTCTTTCACGCTCATTGTAAGTGAGGCAGGGATCTCTCCAAGTGATAAATCCATGCCAACACTCGAGTGGCTTTGGCAGTGTCTTCCCACATAAGCTGCCTGCTAATGTCACCAGAAAAGGGCATCAAAATTTTACTTGGTCTCTGGTGGGTGAGCCCCAGTCTTCGTTTTGATCACATCAGATACCACACGTTGTGTGTCTGTCCGTGAGTCCCTAAGTGAAGTGCATCAGAAACCACGCAGAGTCTGGGATTTAGGCTACGTCTGCAGGGCAAATAAACACAGATGCCCAGGCGCCAGGTTTCCAGGCTGAGGAAATGGTCTGTGGAGAAGCTGTGGTGTGGAGGACTCTCTCAGCAACCAGCACTGTGCAGCCTGGGCCACATCCCCCAACTACAGACCTGCATGTAATTTCCAGCTCTGTTCCAGTTTGGTATTTTATTTTTTTTACACCTCACACTGTTTAAGTAAGTGATGGTCATTGTGGGGAGGAGTGTGAGCAATCTCCCTTTCACCTCAGCGATTAGAAGAGCAGAACTTCCTACACACTTTCCACTCTTATGGTTGTGAGCTGAAAGACTCACTGATTAAGCCCCTCCATGGCCAATTAGCCTGCACTGTCCTCCCGTCACGGTGTCCCACAGGAAAAAATTCCTCCCTGCAGGTCAGGAGGGAGCATAGAATTCCAAGCCATTAAGGGATTTAATGTTCATAAATGAATATTGTGAGGCTTCTGCTGGAAATCTCAACCAAGCAGGCAGCTCCCAGAGATGGATTTGCTAAGAGTGAAGCTGTCACTGCTCTGGGGATTCCAGAGGAGCTGGAGAGCAGCCAGGTGTGACAGCAGGTAGGAAGGTGACAATGCAGGTGGCTCTTCAGCCTGGATGAGTGAGGAACGAGGTGTGCTTAGGTCAGTAGCCAACTCAGAAAAACAAAACCCCCTTCCCAAGCCCATTGGAACAGAGGTTTTGTGTTTCAGGGGAAAGGTGGACACCTTGAAGAAGGGTTTTGCACCACACTACCACAGAAATCCTTTTGAAATTCTGCACAGCAGAGGATTTTGGGAAAAGGTCAGGAATGTTTGCATAGGAGATTCAAAGCCTCACACTGGAATTTAATGTTGTTTGCATCGTTGGACTTGATTATTATTGCATTCTTTTAAAATATATCAGCTGTCAAGCAGCCCTGCTGCTGGCATTCCATACTGTAACAGAACAGGAGACATGTTTACAGTTTGGATTTTACTTCAGGATTGTTACAGGCAGCAATGGCTTGGCTGGAACTGAAATCACCATCCTCTGTGGGCCAAAGGACCTTTGTCACAGTGAAATGAAATGCTGCTGCTGTTTCCTAGCTCTGAAAGGACTGTAAGATAAAAAAGCAGATTAAAACATTAAATATAACATCAGTATGTTTTATATACTTAGAAACAGTGCATTTAAAGAAACGTTATTTTTTAGTTTTAAAAAAATTACCAAAAAAGGAAATTCTCTTCAACTAAAACACTGGTATTCCAGCAATATCTCCAGTTGGGAAAGCTTCTGAGCAGTGTGTTGGGCTTTTGGTAATAGGGGAGCTATAGGAGTGGCTTCTTTGAGAAGCTGCCAGAAGCTTCCCCTGTGTCTGACAGAGCTGATGCCGGCCAGCTCCAAATCGGACTGCTCCTTATTACAATCTGATTAATAACAAATTCCACAAATTTCCCCAAATTGAATCTATTTTGCCCAGGACAGAAATTGCTGAGTGGTCTCTCCCTGTCTTTATGTCATCTTAGGAGCATTATATTTTCTCTCCCCTGTCCAGCTGAGGAGGGTAGTGATGGAGCAGCTTTGGTGGGCACCAGGCATCTCACAGTCTGTCACTGGAGGATTATCTTTTTTCTGGGATATTTTGGCAGAGCATTTCCAGTCGTGGCTGTGACCCCCTAGCCCATCCAACCCAGATGGCTGGAGCAGGCTGGGAGGGTTTTGGGACAGAGGCAAAAGTGGGAGCATGGGGATGTGCAGGGCCTCAAGGCAAGCATGAGCTGATTCAGTGGGTGACCTCCAGGAGTCAGAGGTCCATAAGGGATCTGGGAAAGGCTCTGGAGATTCTGGTCAACAGTGGCTGGACATGAACCCAGGTGTGCCCATGTGGGCAAGAGGCCAATGGGTCCAGCAGGACTAGGGCAGTGACTGGGTACTGGGTGGCAGTGACTGGCTTCGAGTGCTGTGTCCAGTTCTGGGCCCTCACAAGGAGGACACTGAGGGGCTGGAGCGTGTCCAGGGAAAGGGAACGGAGCTGGGGAAGGGGCTGGAGCAGCAGGAGTGGCTGAGGGAGCTGGGAAAGGGGCTCAGCCTGGAGAAAAGGAGGCTCAGGGGGGACCTTGTGGCTCTGCACAACTCCCTGACAGGAGGTGGCAGCCGGGGGGGTCAGGCTCTGCTCCCAGGGAACAGGAGAGGGAACGGCCTTAAGTTGTGCCAGGGGAGGTTCATATTGGACATTATGGAAAGGGTGGTCAGGCATGGAGGGGGCTGCACAGGGAGGTTTGGAGTCGCCATCCCTGTAGGTGTCCAAGGAAGGCCTGGACGTGGCACTCAGTGCTCTCGGCTGGGTAACAAGGTGGGGATCGGTCACAGGTTGGACCGGATGGTCTTCAGGTCTTCTCCGACCTCAGCAATTTTGTGATTCTGTGACCGGCACCACGCAGGGACCTGCGATGTTCTCCCTCCTCCTCTTCCTCCCGGCGCCGGGCGGGATGCGGGAAGAGGCGGGAAGAGCCGTGAGGGGGATCCCGCCCCTCCCGCCCGCGCTCAGGGGGCGCCGGCGGCGGCGGGAGCGGCGCGTGCGNGCTGCTGCTGCTGCTGCTGCCCGCCGGCGTCCAGGGCCAGCCCGGCCCCGGCCCGCACGCCCCGGACTGGCCCCCCAGCGGCCCCGGGCCCAGCCTCAGCATCTACCTGAGCGAGGAGGAGGTGCGGCAGCTGATCGGTGAGTGCGCCCGGGGGCGACACGGGGCCCGGGGGCGGTGCGGGGCTGGGCTGGGGGGAGTTCGGCCACCCAGGAGGGGCTGAGGGGAGTTCTGTGGGCCGGGGTGGAAGTTTGGGGGGCTGGAAAAGGATGGGGGGCTGTGGACTGGGCTAGGAATGGTGGGCGTCAGCAGGGCTAGAGGTGGCTGTGGGGTTCAGGAGGCATTTGGGGGTGTCTGTGGGAATGTTGGGAGGGAAAGAGATGTGGAGATGCGGTGGAGCATGGAGAGGGCTGTGAGTGGCGGTGAAGGACCTCCAGCTCATGAGAGGAGGGTGGGAATGGGTGAATCCAGAGATCTGTGTGGGTTCTGTGGGATTGGCTGCGAGCGGGGATGAAGAACGTGGGGCTCAGGAGGGTGGGGGACTGAGACTGGGATGGGGATCGTGGGTGTCAGCAGGACCAGGGGTTTGCTGTGGGATCCTGGGGACTGGGGATGTCTGTGGGACTCCTGCAAGGGACGCAGATTTTGGGGTGCAGAGGAGGATGGAAAGGGTCGTGAGCAGGGATGAAGGACCTGGAGCTCAGGAGGGGATGGAGTGCTATGGGACTGAGTTGGGGATGGGTGATTCCAGGGATCTGTGGGTTTTGTAGGACTGGGGTCATGGTGAGAACGGACGAGTCAAAGGGGTCTCTGTGCTGCCTTGTGTGTGTGTGGCTGGGGGAAGAAAAGGGCACAGGGTGAAGCCCTGTTGTGTGGGGCTCCCCAGGTCGGAGCAGCCGCGGATGGTGTCCTGTGGGAGCAGGGTAAACCCTGGAAGAGGTGAGCTCAGGCCCAGGATTTAATTAGCCAGGCAAACTACATGCAGAGGGCAGAGAGGAGACCTGGCAGTAATTGGGTGTGTGTGTGTGAAAGGAATCTTAATTTCTAGGCAGGCTGACAATTGCTGCGCAAGGACTTGGAGGCAGTTTCTGAAGTCCCCCATCTGGCCCGTTGTGGAAGGCTTTCACAGGAGTTCTGTCCTTGGAGAGTCTGACTTAAACAAAGATTTGTTTTCTGTAGGCTTTGGCTTGCATAGGCTCTTGTTTAGAGTTGGTGACTGGAGTCTCAAAACAAATCTGTTGGTGTCCCCTGTGATTTGTTTTTCCCAAGTACCCTGTATCTCTGCAAGCTGGAAAACTGGCAGTGTGAGACTTTATTTGCGTCAAATGGACAAAATAAAAATATCTCCAGTTAATTTGCACTCTGTGAGCACACAGCTGACCCAAGTCAGGGGATCTGGGGACTGAAGGAACACTGTAAACATTTTTCCCTCATGGTTTTACCCTGGTGATCAGTGTCCTGCTGTTGTCATTTGTACATGGCACGTGCTTGCTGCCAGATGCTCCGGTACAGATAGAGGGTGAAAATGTCTGGCTTGCTGGTGAGCTAGGATTCTAAATAAGTAGTTAATCTTGCAAGTGCTGAATGGTAAGGCCTGTCTAGTGCCTGAAATCTCTGTTAGTTGGATTTGTTCAGGTTTCTGTGGCCCACTGGCATAATTATTTATCGTGAAGTAGCATCTGAGGAGGCAAGATGTGCTGTTACTATTTTTTAAGTTAAATTCCTTCCTGTAGCCTCCCTTACGGGTGTCTGTTGCTACATGGCTGAAGGCACTTATTACTCAGCTGTCTGTAGCTGGTTTATGTGACTTTAAGTATCTGACATGAATGATCTGTTCTGCCTCTGTGACCCCAGAGACTTGGATAAATTGGAATCTAATGTGGAGGTATAAAGTGCAGCTTCCTTAAGTTAGTGGGGTTCATATCACTGGAAATCTGTTGGAAACTAAACTTCCAGGTTCTAAATTCTGTTGTTGGCATGAGCAGATTTAATTTTAGGGGTGTCCTCTACACGTGCTCTCTGTTGTAGGTGAGGTGTAGTCTAAGGAGGCTTTACAGGCCAATTTACCAATAACTTCATGTATTCCTCTGGCAGAAGAAGATCCAGACAGAGAAACAGTTTTGTTCCAGGTCTTCACGATTCTGAAAACAAACCCAGCTATTTCATATGTTCCATTTTGTACTATCTGATTGGGGTTTACATCCAGTCAAGTTCATGGTTTAAGGCCTCATACTGGTGTGCAAACTTGCGAAGAGCAGCGAGGGGGTTCAGCTTCTGGAACTTCCCTGAGAAAAGCCGAGGTTCAGCGGATGCCGGGATGGTCAGTCACGGGGAATAGGAAAATGAGGTTGCTTGTGAACTGAAGTGTTAAGTTCAGTGAAGCTGCTAATAGAAGCTGGATTCTTTCACCTTTTGTCTCTAAACATAAACTCCAGTCTCTGCAGCTGTCTTGCTGTGGCTGAACAGAAGCTCTCAGACTTTCTGAAGTGCTCATAAACCCAAATGTTACATGGAGTTGCTACAGTTACTACAGCCCGTGCTGTTTTCATGCTTCTAAATATCATCCCTATACATCTTTAGGTGACAAATTTGATTAGGAATGTAGGCACACACGTGGCTGCTGAATCAGTCACAGACAGCGATGTGGAGCTGGAGCATTCCCAGGGTCTGGAGGAAGCTCTGTGGGGCTGCATCCCCATGCTGTCTCTCCATCAGCCAGGCTGACACAGTGGAGTGTCTGGTGCTGCTGCTTTCCCCAAACCCAGGCTTCTGTGTCTTGCAGAACCATGGGCTGTGTTTTAATCAGGTTGTGGCTTTTGTAAGTGAAATAGGAACTTGTTGCAGATTATTTGTGGCTGCTGTTCTTTGTGGCATGGAGGAAGGACAGATACGGTGATTTATCGTGAAAACTGCCTGCTCCTTTTCCTGTGTGCTTGCGCCAGATTTCCACCGTCGGGCTGTGGGATTCTGACCATGTGTCTGCCTTGGAAGGAATTGTTTTTAAGTCCTCAGGACTTTATGTAGAAGAAAACTAGAGGAAACTGGCTCGTCTTGTTGTGTGAGGTGGGTTTTTATTTCGAAACGCTGCAGAGTTCTCAGGGTCTGAAAGCAGGATTTGCTATATGGCAGGCAGATGGTGTCTCTGTCAGAAATATCTCTTGCCATTCCCATGGAAAATATTCCCAGCCATCCAGACTACAAGCCTTTGGGAAAAATAATCTGTGGTTTTCACATAGTTGAATGTGTCAGATTCCACTTGCAGCAGGCAGGATTCAGCGATAGAGGGGATGGAGGTAGGAAGGAGTGAGTTGAGGGGACTTGGCTGAGATGACTCCAGTGATGGCAGCAGGAGCCAGAGGTGTCAGGGTGAGAGCATTGATGAGGTACAGGGTGAGGGAGAGTTGGGGAGGAGGAAGTGAAGTGCTGCTTTTTGGGGAGAGACATCCAGAGCACCACAACCATTTTAGAAGTGTCTGTGAACTCTCTTGGCACCATCATTTGTAGCTTTTTGGAGCTGATTCGTATGGAGAATCTTTTCTGGGCCTGTGCTTAGCCCTGAAGAAAGTTTTGTGGGTCTTATGCAGTGACTGTACAGGTGTGATAACACCACCTGATCCTATCCCTTTCTCCAGTGACTGCCCTGTGGTGCTGAACACGCAGGTGGTGTGAAGTTAGTGATGAGTTACTCAGTAGGAGGTCTCTGCTTGATTTAGTGACTTTCATTCGAGTTTTCCTGTGAAATGAAAATGTGCTGTTTGCCTCGTGTTGAAATGTTCCATTGTTCTGCTTTTCCCAGGATCCTGGGATGTGAAAGCAAGTATATCCCTGTTTTGCAGATAGCAGTCTAAGGTTTAGAGAATAAGATAGATAATATTCATTATTATTAGATAGCTCGCTTTAATAATTAAGGATTGGATCTAGTCTGTTTCACTACACAGTGTTTTTTGGCACTTTTTGCATTCCTGGTGTATCTCTTAGGCCTTAATTGTGAGTTCTCAGCAGTTCTGAGCTCAGCCTCACAGGAGACCTTGGGTTCTGCCCTCTGATTGTGAGGACCAGAATCAATAGGTGCCTATGAAAACTTGGCTTAGGCAATTCTCCTGGCATTGCAGGCTGTTCTTTTGCTGCATTCATGGCAGCAAGAAGGTGCTGAAGCAGAGAGGACAATCCTTTCTGTCCCTGCAGGGTTTTTTTTTTGGAGACTACATGCCTTTCAGCTGTGAAATTGGTCTTGTGGATAGCCCTCCTGTCACATGGCTCTGGGTCTTTTTAGAGCTCTGGTCTCAATGTTAGCTGAGACTTTAGTCCATGGGGTGAAAATACCACCTCAACTAAGAGCTATCATAATGCATATGTATGGGGGAGCTAAATTAGAATTCCAGGGGAATTTTTAAGTCAGAAGTCCTACAGTGTTTACATTGACTTTCCAAATTTAGTGTTCTCTGGCCTGGTTTCTTCTGAGCAATCACTGTTTGCTGTCTGTTGTTAGTTTTATATTAGCACTCACTCAATTACAGAGTTAAATTAATTTCACTTATGTGACTTGTACTTACGTGTTCTAGAATGTCATTAAAAGCCAATGTGCAGTTTACTAAAATGAGTTGTCTGGCTGGAAGATGCAACATTGATGCAAAATCTATTACAGCAGAGGGTTGTTTGTTTGGTTTTTAAATTGTGCTGCTGACTCACAGAGTGGTTGAGGTTGGCAGGGACCTCTGGAGGTCATCTGGTCCCACCCTCTGCTCAAGCTAGGCCACCCAGAGCTGGTTGTTCAGCACCACATCCAGGAGCTTTTGAACATCTCAGAGGATGCAAACTTCACCCCCTCTGTGGTGCCAGTGCTCAGTCACCCTCACTATATGAATTTTTCTTGCTGTTTGGGCAGACCCTCCTTCAGTTTGTGCCCATTTCCTTGGATCTTGTCACTGGGCGCTGGTGGGAAGAACCTGCATCCATCCTCTCTGCACACATCTTTGATGAGATCCCCCTGAGCCAACTCTTCTCCAGGTTGAACAGCTCCAGCTTTCTCAGTGTCTTCTCATGGTAGAGGTGTTACAGTTCCTTTCATCCCCTTTAATCCTTCACTGAATCCTCTCCTTTAGCTCCGTGGCTCTTCTGTTGGGGAGCCCAGTGCTCCAGGTGTGGCTTCACCAGGGCTGAGCAGAGTCCTGGGAAATTACAGGCCAAATGCAATTTTATATGTTAGAAATGGAGTCTAAACATCATCTTATTGTAGCAAATGATCTTAATTGTCTTCATTTTATCCTGTGAAACGGCTTTGTTGATGACACTGTTTTGGGGAGTTGGCCACAGGAGTTTACATCAAAAGTACTTTATGGTACTTGCACTGAATCTATAGTGACTGGAAATCCTCTTGTTCCTTGGTTGTTATGAAAGGGAACTGAAAGTGTGTATTCTTTGTGATTCTTGAAAGGCTTCAGGACCTTGTTAAAATCCCACTCAGCCTGTCTTGGACAGCATCACAGCCTGGAGCACCACCAGCCAGCCAGTGCTGTGCTCTGAGTGAGGTTTGTTAGAAGCACCCAAGGTCATTTTCCATGGGAGTTGGGGAACTCACAGGTACTGGAAAAAATGCAGCAAAGAGCCTCTAAGGTTGCAGGAGGATGGAGGAGATGGTCCCCAAGGAGCAGATGTTTGAGTATCCCAAGGTGTGGAAGCAGATGTGTGTGTGGTACATGACTTACAGTTCAGGATCAGCTTCTGTTGTATACATGTTCTGAAATCTTCATTTCATAGCTTTTAAGTGCTTGGCTCTGATGAACAGAAGCTTTTTGCATGCTGTATTTTTGCTGTGGTCCACATGCCTGTCTTTGCAGGAGCTCAAAATCCCACTTCATGGCACCAGTAGAAAGGGAAGATTTACAGAGGTGCACACCTGGATGGAAGGTGTCCTAATCCTGACAGACGCCATGAAACAAAACTGAACTGCTGAAAATGTTCTGATATATCCAGTGAAGTGCAAATGCTGGTTTTAGGATAATGATTCTGTTAGCTCATTCTGCAGAGTCCTTTAGCCTGCTGACAGTCTGATGTGTGCACAGCAGCCAGTGAGTTTGGGGTTGTGGGTGGGTGTTACCCAGCCTGCTCTGGAGCAGTGGGGCTGGGGACAGGCAGATGTTCAGGGCTGTGTGCAGCAGCAGGTCATGACAAGTTCTCTGTGCTGTGGTGTTGAGCAGTCTGTGGTTGTCTTGAAGCCTCCCATTGTGCCTGGGTGTCTGTCTGATTTACCTGTGTTCGTCCTGGAGCCTCCCATTGTGCCTGGGTGTCTGTCTGATTTACCTGTATTCATTCTGGAGCCTCCCATTGTGCCTGGGTGTCTGTCTGATTTACCTATGTTCATTCTGGAGCCTCCCATTGTGCCTGGGTGTCTGTCTGATTTACCTATGTTTGTCCTGAAGCCTCCCATTGTGTCTGTGTGTCTGTCTGCTTTTCCTGTGTTCGTCCTGGTGCCTCCCATTGTGTCTGTGTGTCTGTCTGCTTTTCCTGTGTTCGTCCTGGTGCCTCCCATTGTGTCTGTGTGTCTGTCTGCTTTTCCTGTGTTCGTCCTGGTGCCTCCCATTGTGTCTGTGTGTCTGTCTGCTTTTCCTGTGTTCGTCCTGGTGCCTCCCATTGTGTCTGTGTGTCTGTCTGCTTTTCCTGTGTTCGTCCTGGTGCCTCCCATTGTGTCTGTGTGTCTGTCTGCTTTTCCTGTGTTCGTCCTGGTGCCTCCCATTGTGTCTGTGTGTCTGTCTGATTTACCTATGTTCGTCCTGGAGCCTCCCATTGTGCCTGGGTGTCTGTCTGTCTGTCTGATTTACCTGTATTTGGTCTGAAGCCTCCCATTGTGCCTGGATGCCTGTGATCTGATGGACCAAGTGCCAAGTTTCACGTCCATGTTGAGGCTCATGAGAACAAGCTGCAGTTGGAGTTCCTCTGTCCCTTTCCATTCTGTTAGCTCCCCTTTAGCTTGCAAAGTTCAAATAACCAGTGGATCACCATTTCTTTGGAGATGTGCAGAATTGTATAATCCACTGCAATATTGGTAATGCTTGCAAACCTGCAGAAGAATAAGCTTCTAGAAGCTTACAATAGCCAGTGGAAGGCCTTCCTCCTAGAGGAGGCAGCCTCTGACCTGGATTAGGATTGCTTTGAAACCATATCCTGTGATGCCACTGAGGCAGAAGTCTGAAATAAACTTCAATCCTTATGTGTGTTGATCTGCTCAGCAATGCTGAGGTGGGTGGTTGATTTCTGAATCCTTCTTTACCACATCAGCTGATATGTTGGGATTTAAACTGCTGGGGACTCGGTCTGAATCCTGCCTGGAAAAGGCTTTTTCCTTCTGCAAATTGGTGTTCAGGCAGGACTGCAGGGGCAGAGCGTGGCTGGGCTGCCTCGTGCAGCTCTGTCTGTGCTCAGGCCTGGGAGGAAACAGCCATTTCAGCTCCCCAGAGGCCAAGGTCTGTCTCGTGATAAATGTTCGTGGCTCTTGTAACATTTGTGTGTCAGGGACTTGGAAGAAATCTGACCTCTGAGACTGAAGGCTGTCCTGATGGTGGTGGGGGGAAAAATTCCCAAAGCTGCATTCCTCATTGCTGTGACTTTACACCTGCGTTCTATTTGGCAGCATCCTATTTATCACTGTTGATTGTTTGGCCTCTTGGAATACATGCTCTTTTCTCCCTCCAGTGCACACACAGAATGGGAATAAGAGAGAGGAAATGGAGGCACAGCTCCCTACGTGCATGAGAAAAGCCAGCAAGAAGGGCTCAGGATACTGGGAGGAAGGCAGGGACCAAAACTGCTCCTAAACACCACCTGTGTAGAGGAAAATACAAGAGATAGGGATCATGTTAACAGGCATGAAAAATCCCAGGGTGGTGTTTTCCTGAGAGTGGGAGCTGTGGAGGCAGCTGTACACTCCAGGTATTTTAAAGGATGAAGCCTTGTGTTTTTCTCCTCCCCTTCTGCTGTTCAGAGTTGTGTTTGGATACTGGAAAAGCTGAATTAATGAGACAAATTCCAAATGTGTTGATTCACGGTTGTGCTGAGCTCTAGTGAAATGGCTCGATGACTAATTCCTACCTGAAACTATCCAGAGTGGAATATCACGGAGGCTGCTGCTTTCCCTGCAGGATGGGTGTTTAGTCAGAGTTACTCCTCTGTACTTTAGTGTGCAGGATTGAATCGTGCTCGAGCTCTCAGCCGTGAGAGCAGGGGCTGCGTGCAGGCTCAAGTGCATTTAGTGAGTTGTGCCTGATGAATTGAGTTCTTTTCCCTTTTTCCCCTGGAATGGCAGCAGCACCAGCAGCTCCCATGTCGGGATGAATACTAACACTCTCTGCAAACGCCTTGTGGTGGCACAAAGGGCGCAGTGGCAGAGGCTTCAAAGGCATTATTCCTCTTCCATCGCTGCCTTTGTCCTTCTTTCAAGCGGATAACTCACATATTTGCGCTGACTGCTCCGGAGAGCTGGGAGCAGAAGCAACAGCATGAAACTAATGCGATGCTTTAGAATTTCCCTGCCACTTACTGGGTGTTGAATAGCTGTAATTAAATTAACCAGTATATTGATTTCAGCATGCCGCTTGGGAAAGAGCAGAGTGGGAACACGAGCATGGGAGCTGCTGTTCGGGAGGCTTGGAAAGCTAGAGCAGGCTGATAAACTAATGATGGTTATCCCTTCCAATTTGTTTGGGCCTTTATGAAATTAGTTGATGGCCCTGTAGAGTAATTCCTAGTAAAAGAAAAAAAATACTAAGCTTTGTGGGTTTAGAGATGGCCACAGACCTGGCTTAGTTTGTTTAGAGCTGGGTTTTGTGTTGAACAATCCATGTCATTCTGATGAAAGTGTTCAAAGCATCTCAAAAGATGTGGACGGTCCATTATCCCTTCAGGAATCCTGTCGGGCACAGAACCAGCAGTATGAGCTTCAAGGCTGAGAGGTCTGAAGCACTGAGGGAGGGGATGTGTCTATTCTTCCTAATTAATATTAAATTTATTTGTGCTTTGTTGGGTGCTCATTATTGCAATAGCCATGGCACTGGCAGGGACACTGTTCCAGAGCTGACTTAGGGTCTTGCCTACAGGGATAACTAAATCAGCATCTGGGTGCATTGCTATAACTAAATGAAATAAAAATAAAATGGCACAACTTCTGGGCGTAGGTGATGCTGAAACACCACAAACACACGTTTTTCACGAGCCCTAACGACATCTGGCATAGCTCTGTGAGGTGGTGGTGTTTTAGCAGGGAGGATGACAGCAGCTCCCTTCCAAGGCTTTGGGGCACTAATGAACATTTGATCAGTGGTTGCTTTATTTGAGGGCTGTGCTCTTGGCAACTGCAGTTCATGAGGAGGGAACCTTTTGGTTTTCTATTCTCAGTGTTAGCTTTCATTCTAATTCAAAAGAAGCATCAAACTTCCTATTACAGTAATGATGAGATTTGCCACAGCTGCGAAGTTAAATTGTTATTTCATAAATACACCTAAGAATAAAGTTCTTTTATATTTTTTCTCTAAACTTAGATTTATTCTTTTGTTTTACAGAGTTTCCTTTCAGTTGCTTCCAACCCTGTACCTGTGCCATTCCTATTCCCACTTGTCCCATTTCCCCTTGCTCTCTGTGTAAGTTGTTGCCACTAATTTTCCTCTGCCTTCAGGTATCCATTTTGTGCATTTCTGCTGCATTTTTCCTCTGGAATCAGTGCTTCAGGTAACTCATGTGCACCATCCTGCCTATTAAAGCAATGTGGCTGCTGGTTTTGGGGAGAATTTACTAGTTTTTCTCTTTTTTTTTCTTGAAATGGTCAAATTTCTTTTAGAAAGATGTTCTTGAGAGCTGAGTTCCCTTGCATTTCGCTCTGAGGTGAGATACACCGTTTTGGTTTGGATTTTTTTTCCCCCCCAATTAAGAAGTGTCATTTAACTATTTCTACAGGAGTCTTTATATCCTACCTAGCAGTAAAGTGGAGATTTTTTTTTTCTATAGGTGAAGGAGAGAAGGACAGGCAGGTGGTTGAAATGTAATTGTTGTTGCTGTTCAGAGACAAAGAGTAAGCAGGTGGGTCCTGGGGACAATAAATATCTTCTATTTAGTATAGATCGAGTTAAATATTGATTGTACTTCAGCAGGTGGTATCTCCTAGGGAAACTTCTTCCTGTGGAAGTGAAGTCCTCCCTCTGGCTTTCCAAAGGGCCTTTCAGGGGAAAAATCCCATTTGCCTGGGGTGTTGAACTTGCAAATTGTATTTAACAGTATCAATGAGGTGAATTGGGGGTGAACTGCCTGTGAAGATTCACAAGGACTTAATGAGAGCTCTCAGCTAGGAGTTTTTCTCCTGTTTGCTGGATGTTGGGAAGCTTCCTGCTCAGATTTCCTGCCAAGATTTCCTGCCAGGGAGTCTTGGTCACTTTTCAAGGGTGCATTCATTGCCTTGAAGTTATGTTGAGTATTTCCTCAAATTGAATGCCTTGCACGTTGTATTCTCCTTCCAGCTCATGAGAAGTTAACTCTGCACAGGTAACAAATAACCACAGCCCATGTTCCCTCTGCTGCTGCTGCTCCTTGGAGTTGAGTGAGCTTGCAGAGCTGGGAATATTGCTGGTTTTGTGCTGCTGCTTTGTCTTTTGGCTTGGCACTGATCACCATCCTTTGGCAGTCCCTGGTGCCTGTGTTAGGAGACTGAAAAGCTGCTTCTTCATCATCTCCATATTGCCAAAGGTTTAACTTGGTTTTGCCCTGTTTTATTTTTCATCAGTCATCTTTTCCACAGACTCCCAACCTGTGAGGTGTTTAAAAACAAGGATTTCAGCCCAAAATCCTGACCAACATCTCTAACTGGCAGACTGTAGCTTTGTGGAAAGCTTAAGTAAAAATGCAAGTGGAAGGCTGTGGTCAGTTACTTGTTTTATTAAAGCAAAGTTCACTTATGTACTGGATATGTACAAATTAGATGTAAGAAGGTTTTTGTGTGTCTGTATTTTCAGATGCTTAGTATTGCATCCCCAATAGGTTGCTATTTTCTGAACTAAATCAGTCCATGTGGATCAATTTGCATTTTGTTCCTCGTATCTTTGAACTCCCAGGTGTAGTTTCAGCCCTGGGCAAGCTGATAGTTGAATTCATTAAGTACATTGAAACCAATAAGGCTTGCTCTGGGAATGTGTTCTTTCTGTAAAAAAAAAGAAGTTTCAGTAGTCAAGAGCTGATTTTTAATTCTTCAGTCACATTTCCTTGTGTTTGGGCTGTATTTTCCAGAGGACATTTGCAGAACCTGCTGCAAAAAAAGCAACATTTGGTCTTTAAAGTCAGTGTTTCAGACTTAGGGTCCACTTCAAATGAAAGGAAAATGGAAGTAAAAAGAAGCTGTCGTTCTTCAGCAAGGTCAACTGTCCAGTGGCAGGAGAATCTGGTGTGTTTATGGAGTGGGATGAGCAGGCTTGGCAGGGGGTGATGCTGGAGAGATGTTGAACCTTGAGGTTTGTATTCTCACATGAGTGTTCATCCTGGAGTGGAAACTTCTGGTCTGGCCAGAGGACTAACCCAGATGAGCTGCTCAGGAGCAGAGGCCTCATTCTCTGGAGTACATAATAGAATAAATATTTATATAAGGATCATAACTCGGTGAACTGGGTAAATCTTCCCTATTAATTGGCTTCAGTGGCTGTGAGTCAGGATCAGGAGTGGCTCTGCTCTGGGAGGGCTGTGGTGGTTTGATGTCACACTGCAGAGATTTCTCAGCTGCTGATGAAGAAACTTTTAAATTCCAGACTGGAGCATTAAGAAAACACCCCCCAATTTTAGTAATTTCTCTGCTGGGGAGCTACCAGACAGATAATTATATCAGCTATTGTTACCAGACTGCTTTTAGTGAAATGCTACTTCTTGCAATATTCTAGCCCTAGTCTAATAGCAAACTCTTGCACTGACACTCATTTTTGATCTCCCATTTAAGACAAAATCTGACAGAATTATGTTAGGGAGATTTGAAGTGATTTAAGAATGAAGTGTAACCCCAGGTAAGAGACTCCTAAACACTGCTGTCATCTCGAAAAAGAACATGTTAGTACTGGTGCATGTTGCAGGATAGATTTGCTTCATAAAAATAAAACTCAATTTTTCCATGGTGGCAGAGGCAAGTTTCTTTTGTATAGTGTGCTTAAAATGGAAAAAAAAAAAAAAGAGTTGAAGCTAGACTGCATTTGCACAAGGACATTTGAAAAGAAGTGTTTTGTTAGGCTGCTAGACTGACATGATTCAATTTTGTCATGAACACAAGGGCTGCTCAGCATCCTTGGCATCTGGGAATGAAAGTTGGCCTCTCCCCTTCCTTTCTGAGCTTCTTCAGATGTTTTGTTATGTTAAACAGTGCAAAGAATGACAGACTTTCTCTGTGCTGCTGCTTAAATTCACCTTTTTGTTTGCCTTCAACTTTAATTTATTCTTTCAGGTCTGTGCCCAAGGTACAAAGATGGGGAAGTTAATAATAAGATTTAGAGGTTGCCTGTGTAAAAGGGTGGTGGTTTTGTCTTGAAACCCAGGCAGAGCATTGCTCTGAACTGATTTCATGCGTGTTGGTGGAGGTTAGTCAAGTCCAAGTAAGGAGAAACCAGATCCTTCCGTGCTGTGCGTTGCCTGCATATGGACTTGTTTAGGGAATTTTGCCAAAGCAAAGCTGCAGCCCAGCTTTTCAAACTGGTCAGCATCGATCACCAATATCCTGCTTAAACCAACAGAAGCCTTTTGGAAAGGCTGTTTTTCCTCCTCTGTGTTTTGTGATATGTCTTTGAAAGGTTCTCCACCCCTTTCTTTATGTTTTGCCACTTTGCCTAGAAAATGATTGAGGAGCTTCCAATTTCCTGTAGCTGTTTGTATCACATCTGTGTTTTCCTCCTAGACTCACCTGTTTTCTCCTTTTATTATTCCATTTGGGGCACAAAACATTAAATCCATCTTGGATTTGTCCTGCTTAGTGGAAAGGAAGAATTGAGCACCTTCAGAGGATCACAGCATCCTGCAGAATGATGTTTTCCCTCCCCTCACCCACCAGTCAGGAGGTTCAGGTTTAGTAGCGTACTGAACATTCTTGAAATCTGAAACAACTGAGAAACTAGAACTTACTTCTCTTTTTCTCTGCAACTTGCTGCCTCAGCTGGTGCATCTTATGCTGCTGCTGACTTTGAAAGAGATTTACAGTAAAAAAATGAAAATTTGAGGTCACTACTTTAGGCTGTGTATTGACAGTGACCTGCTTCATTTGATGCCATTTTTCTGAGCTACCTATGCCCAAAGCATGCTTTGGAAAAGCCTTACAGTATCTGAATGAAGTCACAGGACTCTTTTAGGATAATCTCTGTCTAAGTGCTGCTGCAGTCTCACCCTCCATATGGGATGCTCCTGGGATGCTTCCTCACTAATCCAGGGAGTTAAACTCACTGAGGAGTGTTCCCCTACTTGTTTTCTCTCCCTGCCAGCTTGACTTCTCACACTCAGCTTGCTGAAGGCTTAAATAAGGAATGTTGCCAGGCAGGTGTCAGTGTGCAAGTCTGAAGGAAAATGGAAAAATGCAGAATTAAAGCAATTCTGTGTTAGAGTCCAGCTGTCATGGTGAGACTCTGATCCCACAGCCCATCAGTGAAGCACAGCTCTGGCTCTCAGTGCTGTTCTCTGCAGTGCCCTGTGTGATTCCTGACCCATCCATACCTCCCTTATGGCTCAAATGTGGTGCAGCTCCCAGCCTCACTGGGATCAGCACTGGGCTCCCCTGTGGCAGCAGAACACACCTGCCTGCAGCACAGGCTGAGGCTTTTTCTCACTGGCGTGTTCAGCTGCAAATTTTTGTGTGTTTTGCTGGTCTGATTGAGATAAATGATACAGACAGAGTGCTTGGGGAATTCAGGATTGAGTTGGGAAGGCAGTGAGGGGATGAAAAATTAGGAATGGAAGGATGGTCTGGAAGCAGATCTGTCCTGTGGTGGATTGGAGGTGGGGAGATGGGAATGTGTGTCTGGGAAGGACCTTGCTGCTTAACTCTGCGTGGGAAATGGAATTTTGTCTGTAGTTCACTGATGGGAAAAGATGTGCTAGAGGAAATGTTTTAATTGTTGATAAGCTTAAAAGGGGAAATTACTGTACAGTATTGAAACACTGACATTTCCCGAGGGCGTGTCTTACTGGTTTGCAGGCTTGGAGAAAGCATTGACCCAGATTCCTGGGAGGAAAAGTATCTAGTGAGAAGCAATTGGAAGATACTGCCTGTGAGTTTAATCACAGAATCATGGAAAGGTTTGGGTTGAAAGGGACCTTAAAGTCCCTCCAGTCCCACCCCCTGCCATGGGCAGGGACACCTTCCACTAGCCCAGGTTGCTCCAAGCCCTGTCCAGCCTGGCCTGCAAGGGATGGGGCAGCCACAGATTCTCTGGGCAACCTGTGCCAGGGCCCCACAGCCCTCACAGTGGATTTCTTCCCAGTATCCCATCTAACCCTTCCCTCTGGCAGTGTGAAGCCATTCCCCCTTGGCCTGGCACTCCCTAAAGTCCCACTACAGCCTTCTTGAGGAGCTTCATAAAGTTGGTGATCCACAAACTCTGGAAGCACAGAGGATCTGCTGGTGAAGGGTCACTGAGTCCTCAGGGGTTAATCCTTCCCTAGGCAGTTTCTTTAGCTCCCTGATGGGAACAGGACTCTGAGCCAAAAAATCTTCTGCCTTTTTTAGGAATTCAGAGCTGTAGGACAAAACCTCTGAAATGATTTTTCTATGCCATTGAAGTGTAATATTTTGAAGCAATACAACACAACATTGATTCTCGTGCAGCTCTTCCATTTTGCTTGCGAAATTCATATAATTAATGTCTCCTGTTAGTGTGGAGCTTTTTCTGGCAGTATAGGCACAAAACATTTGGGTCCTATAGAATGAAATTAGTCAGTGTTGTACCACCATTAAAGCTTAGAGGTTTGATCTTCTGTAGGGTAATTTGGTTTTGTTTAGATGATATTGCACATCAAGATACTTCTGACAGCTTCAGTTAGGATTGCATTTTATATTACTTTTATGAAGCTGGGTTTTTGCAACAGACAATTTTATTGCCATGTACCCATTGGATTACAATGATCAGTTTCTCTACAAAGTTTGTATTAAATCAAGGATTATCATCCTGAAATGTTTTTATGAACCTCTGGTTGCTGGGACCATTTATCAACAAGAGAAGGTTCCTTTTATTCCAGAGGCAGCTTCCTTGTGCCAATTTCATTCTTTCACATTACTAATCCTTTTGTTTTCCTAATTTTTAAAATAATTTGTACTTAATGGAGTTCATTTGAATGAAGGTTATGCCTTTAAACCTTCCCATCTGGATTGGATCTAATGCCAAGTGCCTGATAGTTGTGAGCTCTTCTCCACACTCCTTCTGTGTTTGTTAACTCCGAGCTGGGTTTCATGTATAAACATGCAGGCATGTCAAAATGATCTGGGCAGGGATTTTTGAAGTTTGCTGTTGCTTTTATGTGCTTTCAAAATTTTATTTTGTTTCTGGGCTTGTCCCTCTTCCCTGGTTTGCTGGTGGATATGTGTTTGCATTTCCCATTTATTATTAAGTGGAAATAGGGGCTGTGTGTAGAAGGAATATTGAAGTTCTCTTTTGGATACTGTCTCAGGCTGTTCACATTCAGCACTTAGAGCAGCACCTGCATCTTTTTCTGCTCAACATCTTGTGTGAGATCATTTCTCCCTGGGATTACTCTTGATTTCTTTCATGCATCCAATCTCTGGGGTTCTCCCCCTCGCCACCCCCAGTACCTGTGGTGAAACTGTGGGGTTTTGGTTAAGTTTTGGGATCCTGGTGAGCCAGCAGGGAATAAAAGTGGTTAACAGCAACAAGAATGAGGAGGAACATCTTGGCTGCATTTCTGTATCTTGTGGATTAACAAAGTGGATTAAGTCAAGTTCTGAAGTAAGAGAAAATGTCACTTTGTACTGATCCTTGCCTGGTTTTTGCACTAAACAGGAGGAATTATTTCTCTTGAGCTGATGCTCCTTTTCTTCAAATGCAGCTTATCTACACAGTTCAGTGGTTAGCTTGGGTTTTATTTTTCCTTAATTTCTTAAGAAAACCCAACCTTTCATGATTCCCTGAATTCTTGAAATGACTTCAGGATGCCTTAAATGCTGTTGTTTTGAAGTCGCAACCTCTCCAATATTCTTGACTTTCTAGCCATAAAAAAAAAATAATTAGTGGGATCACAGAATGGTTTAAGTTGGAAAAAGCTCCCCCAGTTCCCCCCCTGCCAGGGGCAGGGACCCCTTCCACTAGCCCAGGTTGCTCCAAGCCGTGTCCAGCCTGGCCTGGGGCACTGCCAGGGATCCAGGGGCAGCCACAGCTTCTCTGGGCACCCTGTACCAGAGCCTGCCCACCCTCACAGGAAAGAGTTTCTTCCTAATATCCCATCTAAATCTCTTCTCCTTTAGTTTAAAACCATTCCCCTTTGTCCTGTCACTGTCTCACTTTGAAAAATGTCTTCCTGTTTTTTAAAAGCCCCCTTTAGGTACTGGAAAGCCATGATGAGGCATCCCAGAATTCTCTCTCTACATTTCCATTTGTACTGTGACTGATTTGAACTCTCTTCCCTCAGTATGGAATATTCAGTGGCTGATTTACTCCACTGTTCTCCTGGCATGTCTGAGAGCCTTGAGAGCATTTAACTGGGAGCACTGGAGGAAGAGCTGTATGAGACAAGGCCAAATGGTACTGACTGCAAATCCATGGTGGTTTTGTCCTGAGGATGTGGAGCTGGGATTAATTTGACCCCTGCAGGGAAGCAGTGCTTACTCTACCATTAATTGCTATTGACACCCAGGGCAAGCTGCAGGGTCCTACCCTGTGTTCAGCATGACCTTGGATTGTGTGCCACAGAAAATAACAGCATCTGCAGTGTTTATAATATAATATATTATATAATAATATTATAATATCAGAGTCTGTGTCTTATTTAGAGAAATGCACCTTAGTGCCACGTAATGAATAGTTTTGTGGGGCTTTCAGGTCTCTAGGTGTATTTAAATGTTCAGAGAGCAAAGGGCAGACACAAAATGTTAGTGTTGCTGGGTGTACAAATGTCACCTCTGTATGAGGGAGAGCAACTTTTTACATGAGCAGACAGTGATAGAATGAGGGGGAATGGTTTTAAGCTATAAAAGAAGAGAGAGTTAGATTAGATATTAGGAAGAAAGTGTTTCCTGTGAGAGTAGTGAGGCCCTGGCACAGGGTGCCCAGAGAAGCTGTGGCTGCCCCATCTCTGGAAGTGTCCAAGGCCAGGCTGGACAGGGCTTGGAGCAGCCTGGGATGGTGGAAGGTGTCCCTGCCCATGGCAGGGGTGGGAGTGGATGAGCTTTAAGGTCCCTTCCAACCCAAACCATTCTAGGATTCTGTGATCTAATTACCTTGAAGCTAATTCCATACTGCTGAGGTGTCTCAGGCTCAAGGAATGAGCTATTCCAGAAGGAATTGCCTGTGATTAACCTGCTGATAATCCAGAGCAGTTCTGTTTGAGTGAACACAGTTGTAAATAAAACGAGCTGTGATTCCCAGAAGCAGAACAGGGAATGTTCAGGAGAGCCTGCAATGACTCTCCTGGCTGTTTGTATGCAAAGTCATGTTTCCTTCCATTGCATTCCACCTTTACCTGCTCCTCAGGCCGTGGCACCTCTCTGAAGTGATTGTTCTGTCAGGCTTTGGAGCACTCTGAGCTGACATCTGTGAGCCTTGGTCTCCCAACCTGCCTTGGAATTTATGGACTGGGGGAAGTGCTTGCTTAAACATGCAGATAGAAGTGGAGCTGCTGGTCCTGAAAGCTGTTTTGTTCCAATGTGTTTGGTCCTGTTCTTCCCTGTCTTACTCTTCTCTTTCCCCTTACAGGTCTGGATGCAGAGTTGTCTTACGTGAGGAATGATGTGGTTAATCACTATGCCTTGTCCTTCAATCTCCTGATACCCAGTGAGACCAACAATCTCCACTTCACCTGGCATGCCAAATCCAAGGTGAGCAGGCATGACTTCTGCTCTGGGTGCTTGAGACACGAGCTGTTTTGCTTGAATACCCACTGCAATCATTTAATGGCTTTTTTCTTTGCAAAAATTAGCATATGCAAGATGCAAAATACTTATTTATATGACTGCAGGCAGTAGGTTAAGATAGTGTACCTCCCAGCTGTTCCTTATTTTGGAAAGTTTAAGCACTTACTGCAAAGTATTTTGTACTTCTTGCTCCTGGTAAGGTCCATGTATGCATACAAACCACTGTGGAATCTCTTCCCTTGGTGCATTGGACACACAGAAGGGCAGCCATGAACTGAAGCCTCTGGAAATCATATGTAGAGCAATTGTTGTGGAGATTTCTAGAAACATATGCTTGGAGACAAGGAGAGCCTATAAAAGCAGCATCCAGTATGTTATTACTGAGCCCTGATTAAATGGAAAGGGTTTTTATGTCACTTAATCACCGTGCCTGGAGCATGCAGCAACAGCTGTCAGAGAGATTGCATATGCTCTTCCATTCTGAAGCATTTCCAGTTACTTAACAATTTATTTTCATATATGGAATGATCTGTTTAGTCTCTGCCAGATGTTCGTTCTGTTTTTTTCAGCTTGAGTGATGGTTGTTCTTCTGCCCTTAAGTAGGAAAGGCTGCAGTAGGAGCAGTAGCATTAAACAACTCCACCAGTGCAGGTCCTGAAGATTCCTCCTGCCATTGTTGTTCCCTTTGTGGTGTAACTTGTTAAGAGAAGTGACTTTTGACCTGCAGTGGAGTTGGGTTGAGTACAGCCAGCCCTGATACTGTGTTGCACATGCACAGTGACACTGCAGTCACTTGGCATTGAGCTGGAGTTCCTTGTCCCAGCTCCAGCTTGGGCTCCCTGCATCCCTGGCCTGCCCTGTGTTTCCTTGGGCCTGGCTGGGAATTGTGAGGAGGAATTTTGGAGCTTGTGGAGCTTCCCATTCCTGCAATTCCACCCCTCGGCATCTTCCTTTTAACGTGGTGTGGTGCAGCTTGGAGGAGCTCAGAAACTGGGTTGTGTCTCTTCCCTTGGCATCCTGACTGAAAAATAAATTGATAACAGAAATGAACTGTATTATGTTTCAGAAAGTTAACTACTGGGACAAAGTCAAACAAATTCATTCAGCTGAGACTGGAGGGGTAGGATGAATATCCAAGAGGATCTTAAGAGTTAGAGTAGGTCCTGTACTTTTTTTTGAATGAATGTTTGCAGAATCAGCTTCTTAAGTGGAAACAAAATCTTGACTATAGTTGAATAAACTATTTCTAAGCAATTTTGTTTGTAAAACTAACTGTGGGAGGGGGAATATTTTGAATTCTAACGGCTTTAACAAACTGACCTTTGAACAAGTAAGTTTAAAAGTATCATCAAGTGAAGTTTTTGAGGGTACATTTTTTAATACAGCACTCTGAATTCTGCCCCAGAATTTAAGGGATGATTTCAAAAGTAGCTTCTGGTTTGGCTCTCTTAATTTGAACTGTCACAAAAGTCATGATACTTAAATGTCACATAGGAAACTTGGAATATGAATGCCTAAAACTACCAGCACTCCTTGAAAATAACATATGGTTTTTTATTTTCGAGAAGAATTCTGAAAAGAGAGATGTTGCATTTCTTTATGGACAGATTTCTGATGTGTTTTCTCTCTCCCAACTGTTGTGACAGGTTGAGTATAAACTGGGATTTCAGGTCCATGATCCCATGGCTATGGCTCTGCCCCAGGCCAACATTTCTCTCCAAGGGGAAGTTCCTCGCACCCTCTCAGGTAAACCTCCCACCTCCATCCAGCCCATGGATGAATAATGGTCATTTAGCCACAAATGGCAGTTTTAATAAAATGCTTAAATGCTTAATAAAATAGACATGAATCAATTTAAAATCTGTCTCCTTTAATGCTCTAATAGCTGAACTGATGAGGCGTGAAGACTAAAATAGCATTTTTTAGCATCGAGTTTTTATAATGTGATCATTTATGCTGTTTGTACACAGCATAAATGTGTATATACATAAATATCATTTATGTACTTCATAAACCTCATCTCCAAAGGCCTTCTTTAAATGTTCCCTCTCCCCAGTGGCTGAGAAGGGCTCCCCTGTAACCCCTGTGTTGTGTTCACAGTGTTCCGTGTCGAACTCTCCTGCACCGGCAGACTCGACTCCGATGTCACAATACTGATGCAGCTCAACTTAACAATAAATTCCTCCAAAAACATCACAGTTTTGAATTTCAAACGAAGGAAAATGTGCTACAAAAGTAAGAGATGAAGTTTCAGCTATTTAGAAGTTCTTAGCGTCTAAGTATGATAGGAGGAGGGAGTGGGGTTATGTATGATCCAGGAGTAACAGAGTGAATTCTGGGGAGGATCAGAAGAAACCAAGTGAAATTCTGCCTTTCAGAGAGGAATGGGGACTTTTGGTTAAAGCAGAAGTTGGTAGGTGAACAGCTTTCCCCAAGAGTTCTGCTGCACTGACTGACCTTTTTATAGATATATAACAAAAAGCATTTCCTCCGTGTTTGGAAAGAAAAAAGCATTTTCCTCAAAACTGCAGCATTCCGAGAATTCAAATTGTTCTAAAAGTTATCAAATCTACACACTTTATAAATTGTGATAAAATTGGCTGTTTAGTGAGTGTGGGAGGTGTTAGTCTGTTAAATGTGAAGTACAAAATGATCCTGGGAGATAATCCAGATTTTGAAAATCCTGGATCAACTCTTCTGTGTTACCACTTGGGAAT
The DNA here is from genome assembly GCA_013396875.1 of Vireo altiloquus. NCBI lineage: Eukaryota > Metazoa > Chordata > Aves > Passeriformes > Vireonidae > Vireo > Vireo altiloquus. The sequence continues at coordinate 90,548 of VZRF01000973.1, forward strand.
CTGCAAACGTAATTTATTCTTGGATTGTTCCTGTTTACTGTTGTTGCTTCCTAGAATTTTCAGAGTATTTTCATAGGCATCAGAAGAAAATTATTTTGGAGAATCCCAAGAGCTGTGCCCTCCTTAAAAATGGTTGTGGTGTCCCACTCCTAGGCAGTATTTGGGGATGGCCACCTCTGTCTTTGCATGCTCCTCTTGCCTCTGTTCAGCTCACTCAGAGCCTTTGAGGACAGTAGCTGTCTTTCCAAAGGTTTATCACTTTCCTTGAGTATAAATTCCAAGGATGAGCTCGTGGAAGGCATGGATGGAAGAGCCAACTGTGCCTTGTAGCACATAAAGTTGGGATACTCATGTTCCTTGCATTGAGGCTTCAGGAAGAACATTCTTAATTCAAAGTGTGTATCTCCTTCTAGTAAAAATAGCTGATAATGTTGATGTTTTTACCTTTATTTCATGTTTTCCTGGGTATTTTTTTCAAATACTCCAAGTGGGGGAAGTCAGTCCTGCTGAACCATTGACAGCTTTACTGAGCTGTGGATATATGTGATGGAGCTTTCCATAGGCACCACACAATTCTCTAGGGGGTGAGACAGAGCTGGTGCCTGAACCATCAAAGATCTCATTTCTGCAGGTTCATGAAAACAAAAAAAATGGCTCTGTTTGGTGTGGGTTGATTGGTGTAGAGCATACAGGGTTTCTGTTTGAATTTAATGCATAAGTTAGGAATATGCAGGAACTTGCTAGTGGTTTTGCTCAGGGCATTCCTGATAGTTCCTCCTCAAGCTCAAAAATGGGATAAAAAAAGAAAAACTCTTTGATTTCCCACCCCAGATTACTTTTTCCCAAGCTGAGCTGCCTTACCAAGGAGTGGGAGGGAGCTGTGCTGTGTTGGGCACAACCAGGAGCAGGAAGGGTGATGTGCAAGTGGGATTGTGCCTTTGCAGCCACAGAAATCCATGGGATTCCCTCAGCTGCCTGCAGATCCTCAGGGGGTTCATCTGGAGGCATCTCCACACTGCTCCTCTTGGTAACCAGACTCAGAGTAAGCTTCATGAAGATTTACCCAGTCTCCATAGGGCTGCTGCATTGTCCTCCTGCCTTCACTTGCATGTTGGAGTATTTAAATGGGCATCACCTCTTTCTTCCTGTTTTAACTCTTTAACTCCTGACTGGCATCAGCTGAGAAGGCACAGTGCCCATGGCTGCAGCTCTGACCCCTTCCTAGGTTGAGCAACATTAGACTGGAGCCAGGATTTCCTCCAAAAGATCCAAGCAGTCTTGATTGAACATCCCAGGAATGGTTTTTTCTCCTGTAGGAACTGATTCTGTGAGGTCTTTGTTTAGTTCCTTAGCAAACTCTGCACCTCTTCTTTCTGCTGCTCTGGACCTTGGACAAGCTGCAGGGTTTTAGATGGATTCAGAGGGTTCAAGCTTTGCCTCACTGGATGTTTTTCAGTGGTGAAATTCCTGACCTGTGTGTTTCAATGTGATTTTATTCTGCCATGGTTTGGTATTTAAATGGAAATGTGTAGGTAAGTGTAGTCCTTGAGTTAGCTCTCCTCTTTGGAAAAGCAGATTGCCTCAGGTATGGAGAAACAATGTGAAGGGCTGCAATAATAAATGTGCTCCAAACTTCATGGCTTTCTCTCTTCTTTTTAGAGCTCGAGCCAGAAGTCAAATCTCCAACAGCTGATAGAAACAGCAGCAAGGCTATCTGTAAGTAATCCTGAATGTACAACTTGGGGTGTAAAAACTGAAAAACTTTGTGTGCTTTGATTCCACAGCTTTTCCCTATGAAAACAGCTCCCAGGTAGTCTGTACTATTCCCAGTATTGCAGTGGTTTTTTGGTAATTAATTGTTTTAAGTGGTGAAGAGGAAAAAAAACCTATTCCAAGTCTTGTAACAACTTCTGTATCACATCTTAGAGGTTCTGGCTTCCATACATGACTCTGATCTATTTTCTTCACCTGAGGACCTGTCTGGTTTGCTGTTTTAATTTATCACTCTTGAAGGAATAGAATAAGGTAGTTTCCTTTCCTCCCCTTCTAGCTGGAAATGTCATGGGCTGACTGTGGCTCCATAATACCCAAATTGGGAGCGTTTTTGCCAAAATGCTGTTGGAAAGCAGTGGGGAAGAGTGCTCAGTGCTCTCTTCTCCTCCCACTGTCTCTTCCAGGGTAGTTGTTCTCCATGATGCCTGATTGAACATGTGGGATTGCTGAGACTGCTGCCTCTCCCTGCCTCCAGCCTCTCTGCTGTAACAAACTAACAAAATGGCATTTCTTGGGCGTTTTATTTGGGGTTGTTTGTTGGTTTTTTTTCCTTTTTGAGAAGGGTTCAGTAACTTTCCACCTCTGTTGCAGTCGATCCTGTAAACACAGCTCCCACCACTTCCACCAGGGTGTTCTACATCAGTGTGGGCGTGTGCTGTGCTGTGATATTCCTGGTGGCAATAATCCTGGCTGTCTTGCACCTCCACAGCATGAAAAGGATAGAGTTGGATGACAGGTATGTGTTCAGGCTTTCCCAGTGTGGTCTTGGGACATACTCACTCTGATTTGTGGGAGTTTGGTCTCAAAATTAGCACTCTTGTGGTGGTTTGCAATTTCTGCTCCTCACGGCAAGCTGGAGCAGATACTGCCTGGGTAGGGTTGTGGTAAGAGCTGTGCTGCAGAAAGGCAGCAGTTACAGGTGCTCTGCTGTTTATTGGGTGGAATGGTTGTTCAGGTTTTGCCAGAATATTTGGGTGGAGTGGGAAGAATCAGACAGAATTAGATCTGCAGGGATTGTCAGAATTGAAGGAAAAATTGACTTGGGCATACTGGAAAGGCAGACTGAGAGAGGTGGGGATGTTCATACTGGGGAAGAGAAGGCTGCAGGGAGACCTTAGAGCCCCTTCCTGGTGCCTTAAGGGGCTCCTGGACGAGGGCCTGGAGTGCCAGGACAAGGGGGAATGGCTTCCCACTGCCAGAGAGATTTTACCTTTATTTTACCTGAGATGGGATATTGGGAAGAAATTATTCCCTGTGAGGGAGGTGAGGCCCTGGCACAGGGTGCCCAGAGAAGCTGTGGCTGCTCCATCCCTGGAAGTGTCCCAGGCCAGGTTGGACATTGGGGCTTGGAGCAACCTGGGATGGTGGAATGTGTCGCTGCCCATGGGGACTAGATGGGCTTTAAGGTCCCTTCCAACCCCTAACATTCCATGTTCCATGGTTGTATGAAAACATTTGGGTTTTACTGACATCTGCAGGAGGCTGAATTTCACTTTTCCCTACTTTGATCGATTTTCCAGTGTTCCCTTTGGCCTTAGGGTGCAGTCTGAGCATTACAACTGCTTGGTTATAAAACTGGCAATGTTGGGCTCTCCCAAATATATTTCCAACCCAGAAAAACCATAGCACATGCATGGAAAAGGGACCTGTAACGTGAGTCCAAGGGCATTGGAGTGGGGATTAAACACCGAGGAGAAGGGAGGCTGGAAAAGCAGGTGGACTGAGGCTGTGTGAACAGCCTGCATCAGATGCAGCTGTTCAGGAGCAGGCAGTGTGAAACTGGATCCTTTGGAAAACAGTCACCCTGTGGGTGGTCACCCCTGTGAAAGGATATCTTGAACTAAAGGATGTCTCAGGCTGCTTCTGTGCTGCCTGCAGCCTCATGGAGTAGCTTCATCTTTTCATCCTCCTCTTTATCCATTCATCTGTTCCTTTCAGTTTTCTCCCTGCCATTCCCTCCCCTGCTGTCCCCCAGCCCATGTGGCTTTGGTGGTGCTACTGCATTGAGCACTTGTGGTTTCTCAGTTGATTGTAACCAAATGAACTTGTCAGCCTTCCTCAATTCCTTCGTGCCTGATTGTCTGGTTGAGGGGTTTTAATCAGTTGAAGGTGTTAAAGGATGTGCAGAAATTAATTCAGAAAGGAAAACCATGACATTTATAGTGTGGGATAGTGTCATGTGTGAGGTTTTGGGGTGTCCAGCCCAGCAGGGTGATCAGATGTCCTTCCTGCAGCTGCATTGCACTGCGTTTCTGTGGAGAGGCAAGGTAAAAATCCTAAAAAGCCAACTGGCTTTCTGTGGAGATAAAGCTAAAAGTCCACCTCATGTTAGTCCTCTGTGGTTTGCAGGTGTTAATAATTTGCTCAGAATCACTATATATCCTACTGATAAATCCTGATAAATTCAGGAGGATTTCCCTGTCTGTGGGAGGGAATTGGAACGAGATGATCTTCAAGGTCCCTTCCAGCCCAGACCATTGAGAGGCTTGATGAAGTTTGTGCAGCTCCTGGGATTTAGCTCTTCAAGCACCACGTGATGACTTTTTTTTTTTGAGCCTGAAGATGCCTGGCCTGGCAGAACTGTGGATGTGCTGCTGTGTAAAAGCTGTGCTCAGGCAGTGCCAGAGCAAAGGTGTAACAGAAGCAAAATGTGCCTAAAAATCAGGAGCTGTGGGGTTTGTTTGGAGCAAACTCACTGAGAGAAGCAACAACTTCTGATTTGGTTGTGAGTAATAATCTCAAACTGCTTCTGTAAAAGGTTCCTGAATGGAATATGACAATGTCATTAGGGTTAACGACCTCCCAGGAGCAACAGAGCCTGGAAAACCCACTGGTGCTCTTAATTTCAACCCCCAGAACTACATAAAACCGAGGAGGGCTGTTAACTAGAAGCTCAAGCCAGGCAGCCAAGTTTACAGGCTGCACATGGATTATTTAGGAACACTGTATTGGAAGTCCACAGCAAATGCTGCAAACCTTGGAGCAAAGGCACTGGAAAAATGCCAAGGAAAGCTGGCACAGTTTAACAGCAGGATAATGGAAGTCATTAAAGCAAGAAGGCATCGTTCGAATAGCTGACAGAATATGCAAGTGAGGAAGAGTTAAACCTAAAAACCAGAATGAGGGCAACCCAAAAGGGAGTTTTTCAAACTTGCAGCAGGCATTGAAAGAATAATTCCTTTCTCACACTTGCCTCTAGCCAAAGGAATCTGCAGGGCTAATGGGTGATCAGGTTACAAAAGGAGTTTCCAGCCAGAGCAAGAAAAGGAAGTGCAAGTTGTGCCTTGGTGTTTGATGTGGTGACCAAGACACTCCTTCCTGGGGAGCTCACTGCTGAGGGGATCATACTGAGGCAGCTCGTGGATGCCATAGTGAGAACAGTTCAAATAAGTTGCCAGCACCAGAGAATATTCATTCAAAAACTCTGAAGGAAGTTAGCTAGAGCAGCATCTGTGGCTTTTAGCTAAATGCTCTGCTGGAACCCTGCACCTGGAAGAGAGGGAACGTGGGAATAACTGTTCAGAAATGGTTCCAGGGAGACATTGAGGTCAGCTCTAAGTGTGTAAGTTTCTATTATGAGATTCAGTAGATTCTGTTGCAAAGAAAGAATCCAGTGGGTGCATCTGTGGTTGTGTATAATGGGCAAGAGTGGGCTTGGATTTCTGCTTTTTTAGAGGAAGCCTGGCTTCAAAGGTAGCAGTGGGCCTGGAGGGCATCACCAGCTGTGTCTGACAGTCCTACAGGGGTGGCTGGCACTGCTTGGTCAGTGCTCAGCAGCAGCCCAAGAAACATTAAATGTTGATTATTTGGCAAAGCAGAGGTTATATCCCAAACCAGTTTCCTCTTTGTCCTCCCAATACTGTCAGCAGTGGAGAAGGTTTGAAGTTGGATGGCAGGGGGGGAAGTTTGTGTGTGTTTGGAGGGGGGGAACATCAAAAAAGCTTCTGGCCCTGCTATCTGACCTGCTAACAGGTTTTTAGTCCACTACAGCTGCAACAGCCCTTTTTGTAAGCTTTTGAGTATGAAAATGAGACAGAAATTAGCCTGCTGTGGTTTAGGCTGTGGTTTATCTGTCTCATGGGTACTCTGTGGGTCCTTTGGTTGTTCTGCCCAAAGAAGCATCTCAAAAAGCACATTTTAGGTGGTGCTAGAAGGGGCAGCAGGTACCCTTAGGGAGGGGAGTGACAAAGTAGGGTCGAGGAGTTTGGGCTGTAAAATAGAGCCCTTGTCTGAGTGGGACCTCAGCGCCATGAGAGAAAAGTGTGCAAATCTCCTCTGGAATATAATAGCTGTTCTTAGTATGACAGGGTGGTTCTGGCAAGGAAAGTTTTATCACTTTGATTATTCAAAAGTGGGGAGGTGTACTAGAAAATAGAGCAAATTCTGGAAAACAAACAGGAGGGAGCTGTTCATGCCCAACAAACTGTAGTGCCAAGGCTTTTGAGTTACCTGAAATATATTTTCACGTGTGAGAGACTTCAAAAACTGCTCTTTGAAAGTCTTGCTGGAAAATCTCCTGGTTTTAACCTCGAGAAGTTAATTTGGAGAACATGTTGGAGTGGCAGTGATGTTGATGTGCATTTTTGTTTGCCCACAGCATCAGTGACAGCAGCAGCTCGCAGGGGCTGTCGCAGCCCTCCACGCAGACCACGCAGTACCTGCGGGCTGACACCCCCAACAACGCCACACCAGTAACCAGTAAGTGTTAATCTAAGCACAGAGCCTCCTGCCACTCTGCTTTGCTGTCAGGTATGAGAGAAGAGCATGAATAATCCTCTGGCTCTGTCGCTTTGCCTCTTGAATTCACACAAATGAGTGTTTGAATCTGCCACGCCATGGTCAGGAGTGAGTTCGGGGGCATGTGAGTGGTCATATGAGCATGAGGCTGGGTTTGTCCCTTGCGTTATTCTCCCTGCACCCAGAGCAGACTTCATCAGTAGCTGTGAGGCATCTGTTTTTAACACTCAGAAGAACCTACCTCGTGCAGTCTGAGCAGAGGAGAGAGAACAGGATGTGTCCACGCAGCCCTGGGATCAGCTGCCAAAGCATGATGTGCATGAATCCTGATGGTTGTGCTCTTCTTTTCATCTCCACTTGCTTCCAGCTGTGCTTGAAATGATATAAAATAGCTGAAGAGAGCAGTGAGAGGAAAGGAAGGGTGGCAGCAGTTTCTATACTGACCTGGTAACTGATACCACAGAATCCCAGAATATCCCAGCTGTAAGGGACCCACAGAGATCATCCAGTCCCACTCCAGGCCCTGCACAGACACCCCAAAAACCCCACCCTGGGCATCCCTGGCAGCGCTGCCCAAACCCTCCTGGAGCTCTGGCAGCCTCGGGGCTGTGCCCATTCCCTGGGGAGCCTGGGCAGTGCCCAGCACCCTCTGGGGGAAGAACCTTTCCTGCTATCCAACCTAACCATGCCCTGAGCCAGCTCCAGCCATTCCCTGGGGTCCTCCTGTCCTTGGTCACAGGGACAAGAGCTCAGAGCTGCCCCTCGGGAGGAGCTGCAGACTGGGATCAGATCTCTCAGTCTCCTCCAGGTGGAACAGGCCAAATGCTCTCTGAGTTAATTCTGTAGTTAATGAACATACTTATTACCTGTGGAATTTTTCCTCCTCAAATTATTGTCTGGTGGATGGTTATCCCATCCAGGCCAGCATAGGAACACACACGGGGTTTTATTAAAGCACCCCAAAGTCTCTCCCATTGTCCTCTGATGGCACTTGGTGATAGTGGCTGTCCTATCATGAGGGAGCACAGCAGAAAGGACAACATTACTCTCAGCCCTCCTGTGCTCTCCTTTTTTCCTCCCTGTGTGTGGAAGCAGGTGTTTACCTGAGGCTGAACTGCAGCTCTGGGAGACATTTGTCTCACTTTTAAATTGTACTGTATCTCCCTAAAAAAAAAAGGAACTTACTTGTCATCTGAGTTCATCTTTCCCTTGCAAAGTGCTGCCTTTGAAATTTATTTGGTATAAGCATTAATTCAAAAACAGGCTTTTAAAAATTTAATGAATGTTAAAAAAATTCCTCTTCACAGAGTTCGGAGGAGACCTTATCCTGCAGCTTACTCTAGAGCTGGTTTCCCTCTTGTCACCTGAGTTCCTCCCCAGCCTTTTTATTTTCCATCTCTTAGGATCACAGAATCATTTAGGTTGGAAAAGCCCTCCCAGATCATCAAGTTCAGCTGCTCCCCCAGCACTGCCAAGGCCACCCGTGTCTCTGAGTGCCACACAGCTTTTAACTCCCTGCAGGGATGGGCACTCCACCAGCTGGGCAGCTGTGCCAGGGCTGGACAACGCTTTGGGAAATGGAATTTCCCCTAATGCCCAATCTAAACCTCCCCTGGGTGCAACTTGAGGCCGTTTCCTGTTGGTTCCCTGGGAGCAGAGCTCAACCCCCTCTGCTGCCCCCTCCTGTCAGGGAGTGCAGAGCCAGAGGATCTCCCCTGAGCCTCCTTTTCTCCAGGCTGCACTCCTTTCCCAGCTCCCTCAGCCCCTCCTGGTGCTCCAAACCCTTCCCCAGCTCCGTTCCCATCCCTGGACACGCTCCAGCCCCTCCATGTCTTGTCCCACCTCAGGTTGAGCTGTTGGTGTCCAATCAACCTCAGGTTTTTTGTTTGGCTTTCTAAGTGACTCACCTTTAATTGTGCTGAGTTCCAGTTGCTGGAGTGTTGTCCCCCAGAATCCTCTGGCTAAGGGCAGGGGACCAAGCCCAGGATGATGGTTCAACCCTCCTCACCCTGCCCGGTGTGGTGGCCACTGTGCCCAAGTGGCACCTGTTTGCTGGGGGCAGCCCTGGCTTCACAGTGTCTCTCACCTGCTTTGGGACATGCCCAGTAGCACTGGAAATGGTGAGAATTAGGAGAAGAGAAAAGGTTGAATGTGTGAAAAAAGCAAGGTTGACATTCCTGGTCATTCCACACTTGCATAATTTTGTTTTCCATTTAAATTTTGAAGAAAGTATTATCAGAGTGATTCTCAAGATTTCTCTAATAATTCATACACATGTACAAAAATATTCCAGCTTTTCTGACTGTACTGGTGTATCCAGATGTCAGGAAGTGCCAGAAGAGGGCACTGGTAGCTTGTTAATGCCCTGCTTGGGGGTAAGGTCCCTCCTCCAAGCTTTCCAACAGCCTCTCTATTTCCTCCTCCTGAGGGCAGTGCAGCACTGATCACCTTCAGTACAGGAGTTTCCTTCACTGGAGTTAATAATAAAAGTCGTTTGCATGACACTACAGAGAATTCCTGTGTGGTTTCTCTCCCCAGAGATAATTATTCTTGTGTTTTTTGTTGCTTAGTAAGATCATCTTTTTAAAATTAACATATAATGCATTTTAAATGGTGCTGCTCCCTTGTGTGTGGAGCTGTAGGTGGTGCAGAGGTGAAGCTCTGTGCCTGTTCTCATTCCAAGGGTATTCATGTTGGATTGTTTGGCTCTGCTGGCTCCTCAGGTTATCCCACATTACGGATAGAGAAGAATGATCTGAAAAGTGTCACTCTGATGGAGGCCAAAGCTAAAGTGAAGGACATAGCCATCTCCAGGGAGAGGATCACCCTCAAAGACGTGCTCCAAGAAGGTATTTACAGCACTCAAAACACTTCATTCCTAAACGTGGTGTGGATATATAAATATAAACATATAGATATTTATTTACAGCTTTTTCTGAAATCATTCACGGATGACGTTCCTGATCTTTGTGGCTTTGGTAGAGGGGAGGAATGATGAGTTATGTTTGCATTTGGGGTGTGGGGAGAGCAGCTTCCAGAATTCATTAGGCTGCTCAGTAAATTGTTCAGCTTGTCTGCCTTAATAACCTGCTCCCTGAAATGAAGGGTGGCTGAGGAGTGAGGTAATCAGCCAGGGCCCTCAGTGCCCAGGTAACTCACTTTTGGGAGTTCCTACAGGAGAGCTGCTCTCAACAACAGAAAAACCAAAGCAAAACCAACCCAAACTCCAGAATAACTTCAGTTGTCCAAATTTGTTGTCTCAATTTGATAACTTTGATTTGGAAATCTAATCGGCACATGCAATATTTACAGCCCTGATAGAAAAGATTCAGAGATTACCTCATTGTTCTCATGGAATATCCTGAGATGGAAGGACCCACAAGGATCATCCAGTTCCTGAATTGTTCACTCTTTGTTTAATGTGCACTTGGAAAGGGTTCATGCACAACATGAATTGATTCTTGTTGATACTGAATTTGAAAAATAGGCTTAAATATTTAGTTGTCTTTGTCATTCACCTTTACTGCTGCAATTTTCAGTCTCTGTTCCTTGAGAAATCAAACTTCCCAAAGCTGGAAATTGGATATAACCATCCTTTGGAGGCAGAATGCTTTGTTTTAGTTTGAGCTGCAGTGGAGGATGTTCCCATTCTTGTTCACTGTGTGAAGGAGGAGGAGGAGGAGGAGGCAGCTCTGTGCTCACTCCCAGTGTGGGCTCTGCAAAAACCTTCCTTGGCATGTGGGAAGTGCTTTGTGTTCCTGTGGGCTGTCTGGAGCTGGATATTGGGATTCATCCATGACTAGAAGTGACTCAGTGCCCCAGCAACACTTCAGCTGTTTGGTGGCAGAGCTGCCCTGTCCTGCCAGATGAGGCATAAAGAGCTGTTGAGTGCAGTTTGGACCCAGTTAATCCTGGCACCTCGTTTCTTAGCCTCCAGCTGTTAATTTGAGTCAGAACCTTCAAAAGTTAATCACAAAGTCATTAAAGTTGGAAAAGCCCTTTAAGGTCATCGAGTCCAAACACTCTCCCAGCACTGCCAGTTTCAGCCATGTCCCCAAGTGCCACATCCACGTGTCAGAGGACTTAAAAGACCGGAGCAGTTTTAGTTCAGGATTGTAGCAGTGTTGGGTCTCTGCTGCTGAAGAACAGAAGAGCTTCAGAGGGGAAGAAGGGGATGAAGTAAATGTGTGCATGGAACTCAGATACACTTTACAGATCTTGGCCACAGATCCATTATAAACTTCAAGTAGCTCCCATAGCTTCATCCACTTTAACATTTTATAAATACATATTTAGGCACTTTCTCAAAGTCTTCAAGAACCAAGGCAGGAAGGTTTTAGTTGCTGTTAAGTAATTCATGGTGTGGAGTTGTGGTTGCTTGAGTCTCCTGAGGTCAGCTGCTGCTTAGTGAGATTGCAGTTTGAAGACCCTTGTCACTCAGAGTTTCCTTGCAGCCCCAGGGTAGGTGACAGAAGTGTTGCACTACACCTTTTTAAGGTATTTAGAAACAAATAAGACATGTATTTCGTACTATCAAAGATCTTTCAAGCTAACCAGGCAGGAGGAATGCCTGGGAAGGGGCTGGAAGGGGCTGGAAGGGGCTGTAATGCTGGAACAGTGTGTGGAGATGATGCACACACCTTGGTGCAGGAAAGTGTTGCCAGGCTGAGTAGTAAAAACCAATTAATTCTCTGTGTGTTACAAGTTGTTCTCAGCCCAGCTCCACAGAGTAACTCCTCTTCCTGCAGTAGCATCAGTAACATCTTGTGAATGGAAAAATGTTGGAGAGTCTGAAGGACCCCCAAACAAACCCAGCACCTTCCAGCTGAGATGAAACTTTTGCATAGTGTGATGCTGGTTATTTCAAACTGTTCTACGTGTGCCGGTTGGCCAAAATTGCTGTTTCCTTGTGAATGTTTCCATAAAAACTTGGTCCTTGTGAGAGGTGCCTTGGCTTAGAATTCCAGACTGGGTGGGTGATAAAGAGGAGCTCTTAGTGCAGGGAGTTGGCTGACATGCCACAAATAAACCATCATCATACTGATAGTTAATTCCACTGGACTATCACTAGTTCACTCTCATACTTGTCCCCTTAAGTTTTATTTATGTANCTGAATTCCACTGGACTCTGCTGCTATCACTAGTTCACTCTCATGCTCGTCCCCTTAAGTTTTATTTATGTAAAACTTCAGTGTTTACTGCCCGTAGTTGTGAATCCCCCTCGTGCTGGAGGGGGGTTGGGTTCTCTCTTGGTGACTTTCTAGGGTTTAGAGATGCTTTAACTGCAGTCCTTCCTCCCTTTCTGCTGTGAGAGGCACTGTTTGCTTTAGATACTCCTAATGTTATCAGTGTTTCTTAACCACACGACACTAACTGGATGTTCTCTTCCTAGGCACGTTTGGGCGCATTTTCCATGGAATTCTAATCGAAGAAAAGGACCCCAGTAAAGAGAAACAAGTTTTTGTCAAAACTGTCAAAGGTATGTTTGCATAAAGGAGTGGGTTTGTGTGCAGGGGGTTGAATTGTGCTGCAGGCTGAGGGTGCCTTCAACAGCCCCCTTCTCCCCAAAATACACCAGTGATGAAAAGCAAAAGCAATTTGGATGCTTCCTTCAGCCACAGAGAAAGCAATCTTATATGGAAGAAAAATGCATGTGTTCTCCACCAGTGCCTTCAGTCATTGCCCTTGAATACTTGTGTGTATTATTCTTCTAAGTAAAAATTAGATTGGTTTTTTTTCCCCAGCATGTCATTGTCCTCCCAGTCACAGCCTTGTCCCCTGCAGGTTGCTGAAAAACACCTGAAAAATATCTTAAAAATGTTTTCCAAATGCATGGGTGTACAAAAGACAGGGCATGGTATCTGCCCTCCTTAAGCTTTGCAACTGAAGCGTGGAAATTGGTATTTAGAACTGAATTTATCCAAATAGAGCACCTGTGTTCGAGAAATATCTTGTTGGAGTGATTGAAATGGGAATAGATAGACTTAAGGAGCAAGGGAGGTGTAAATGCAAACCATATTGCAAATGTGCTCCATGCCTGTCACATGTGTATATCCCTATATGACATGTATATCACACATATATCCCTATATGACATGTATATCACACTTATATCCCTATTTTACATGTATCCTACATGTATCCCTTCCTCTGCAGTCATCACAAGCTCTCTGAGAGCTCACAAGAGTTTTGACAAATTCCCAGTACAGTGGTTGTTTTACCAGTTATTTTTGTCATTTCAGTTGGGTGTCTTACTGCCTTTGGTTTTTCCTGTGGCAGCTTCTTTAATTCTTTGTTGCAAAAAAAAAAGGATCTATAAGAATTTCAGCTCATTCTACTTTTTTTTTTTTTTTTTTTTTTGCCTGGCTATTAATTTTTGAAGATTCTGATTGAGAAACGGTGAAGCTGCTAAATTTTGTTGCTGAATCTTTCTGCCACCCATTTGTTCTCTGCCACCTTTCAAGAAAAATATGTTGCCTAAGGGAAGCAGCCACCTTGGTCTGTTTCTGACACAATCAGATGCTTGTGGTGCTCTTTTCTCTCACATGTCATAGAATCATAGAACAAATCATGGAATGGTTTGGGTTGGGGGCGACTTCAAAGCTCCTGCCATGGGCAGGGACACATTCCACTAGCCCAGGTTGCTCCAAGCCCTGTCCAACCTGGCCTTGGGCACTGCTGGGATTGGGGCAGCCACAGCTTCTCTGGGCACCCTGTGCCAGGGCCTCCTCACCCTTCCAGGGAAGAATTTTTTCCCAATGTCCCATCTAATACTCTCCTCTGGCAGCTTAAAGCTTGTCCTGTCCTTCCATCCCTTGTCCCAAGTCCCTCTCCAGCTCCCCTGGAGCCCCTTTAGGCACTGGAAGGGGCTCTGAGCTCTCCCTGGAGCTTTTCTCTTTTTCAAGTGAACACCCCCAGCTCTCCCAGCCTGGCTTCTCTTAGTTAAAAACAAAAACAAAAAAAAAGGTTCTTTCCAGCATTTTGGGTACATTTTCTGAATTCTGCCTACTTCTGTTGCCTTTCCCTGCCAACCAGTTTTTGTTTTCTTGCCTCTTATTTAATATAGTTCCCAAAATCTTAGCCCTTGGCACACGAGCTGCTTTTTCTAGCATTGGATTAAACAACACAACAACATCTGCCAAAAGTGATCTTAATTTAGCTGCCTCTCATGACCTCTTATTGAATTACTTTCCCAAAATGGGACTTCCAATGCACTCCTAAATCCGTAATTCTCCCTTACAGTGTCTGGTGTGACACAGCCATGTCCTACAGGAACAGAGCTCTTCCCTTTGCAGGGAAGGATTCTCTGTGGTCCTCAGGGAATGATGGCGTTCATAGGATCACTGTAGAGAGTTTCCCAGCATTAAAAAGGAGCTATATGGAAAAAGTTTAGGTTTTGCTGCTACTTGTTGGGCTTGGGCAGCAGAAGTTTGCAAGGAAAAAAAGCTGTTAACATCCCCTCTCCTCAGAGCAGCTCACTTGCAGTGCTGATATTACATAGCTTCATTTTCACACCCTGGTTGTGATTGCTGTGTGTGAAGCTGGGACATGTCATAAGTTGGGAATTTGATCTGCTTGGAAGAAAAAACCTGCAAATTTCTCTTGTTACCAGAGTTCTTCCTTGATCTCATTCTGTGGCCACACACACACTGCTGTTCTGGCACGGGCAGGACCATAAAAGCTTGATGGATATGAGAGCCATTAAACTGACTTAAGTATCTCTTTGCTGAAGGCAATAAAGCCTGAGGGTCATGGAAAATAGACAAGGAATAAAGGCTTTGTCTGTGGAGTTAAATTATCCCTTCCCAGAAGCACGAGCTGCTCCAGAACTGTCTTGTTTTACCCAGAGGTGCACTCTGAAAGTGATAAAATGAAATCCAGTGGTGCCCCAAATGTAAGGAAATAATGGGGAGGGGGGTGGAGTATTCCAGATCTTCGGAAAATGTGAACAGAGGTTCTTTTAGCAGGTATTGTGAGGAAGAATAACCTCCTTGAGAGAAAAAACACCTTTCTTCTCAGCAGGATCAGAGCTTGAGAAACTGAAGACACTGCATTGACTGTTCTGACATTAGGGGAGTTGTTATGGCTTTGAACCTGAAATTTCAAGAGAATTCTAGAATCCCACAATGGTTTGGGTTGAAAGGGATCTCAAAGCCCATCCAGTCCCACCCCCTGCCATGGGCAGGGACACCTCCCACTAGCTCAGGTTGCTCCAAGCCCTGTCCAGCCTGGCCTGGAACACTTCCAGGGATCCAGGGACAGCCACAGCTTTTCTGAGCACCCTGTGGCAGTGTCTGACCTCCCAGGGAAGAATAAATAAATAAATAAAATTGTCTTCCTTATGTCCAATATAAATCTGCCATTTTCCCCTTTAAATTGTTGTCCATTATCCTGTCCCTGCAAGCCATGATCAAAACTCTGTCTCAGTCTTTCTTACAATCCACTTTTTAGTGCTGAAAGGCCACAGAAAGGTGTCCTTGGAAAATTTTCTTCTCCAGGCTGAACCTCCTCAGCCCAACAAGTGTTATAGATGGGCCAGGAGCATGGGTTTGTGGGCTGCTAGGAGAAGAGCTCTGTGCCATCAGGGCAGGTGTCAAGGTTGTGCTGTTCAGAGAATGGTTCTGCATGAAAATCCATGAAGAAAAGTCATGCCCTAAGTGCCTGTCCCAATGGATCTCTTGTCACGTGTCCCTCATTCAGCTGTCACTGTATTACTGCATCCATTCCCTTTGCAAGAGGGGCTATTTCCAATAATGTGGACAGAGGGAATGTGCTGTCAGTTTTCCCATTTCCTGTGCCAGGGCAGGTGAATGTTGTGGCTGTTGTGCTCATCAGGCAATAGTTACATCTGTGGCTATTTCCTGCTCTGGAGGGAGAGTTGCAGCCTTGTCACTTTGTCTCTTCCCTGTATTCTTTCCCCATGGTCAATTGTTACCCCCAAAGGATCATAAGCACAGGTGGTTGACTGCAGTAACTGCAGCAACCCTTCCCACTTTCCTTCCCCAGTGTTTTCCAGAGCTCCAATGAGAGGCAGAGCATTGCTATAAACCAGGAGAGTGCTCAGTGAAAAGAGGATCCCTGCATTTCTCTAACCTTTGTGCTTGTTCCCCTTCCAAAGTGATCTGCTCTTAAAGGAATCACTAATAATGAAAACTGAGAGAGCCTGGAGCTGCCAACTGTCCTGAGACGTGGAAGAGCCATCCAGAGAGTTCCCAGGAATATGCTGGATTCCCTGTTGTCTCAAGCTGGGGTAGAACTGTTAGGTCAGACTCTCAAAGGGCAAGTTTGAGCCTAATTAAGCAATATCAGTGCAGGGGGTGAATAGGTTGGAGTGTGCTTGTTCAGCATGATCTGCCCAGTTTCTCCTCTGCCACAGAATTTGGGGTCTTTCCTTTGGACGCTTCATGAAGTTACTGAAGTACTTTCAAAGTGATTCAGTGAATCACTTCAGTTTGGGGTCTTTGAAGTTATTGAAGTTATTATTATTAACTTCATGAAGTTATTGAAGTACTTTTGAAGTGATTCAGTGGCTACTTGCTCTGTAGCTCATAAAATGATGGGATGTAACAGTTGGAGACACTTCTCTTGAGGTCCCAACACCACATCTCTTACAAAGACAGGCTGAAGGAGCATTCATCCCTGCGTTTCACTCCACATCCTTGAAAGAGTTTTTTTTCTTTCATGGAACTTTAGTTCACTCCAGGGGGATAAGTTGTAACATGCCCATGGCAGTGACAAAGTTTCTACATGCAGGTTCATGAAATACATGAGTTTATAAGGTTTTTTTCATGCTGTATCATCTGTGTCTGGGTGCCTGAGCCTTCTGATATGTGCAGTGCCGTGTGCCAAGGAGAGCTTAAAAGGAAAATGGATCTCTCTCAGCTTTCTGGAAGCTCTAATAACTTCGGACTACAAAAGTCCCAAGCCCTGGGGAAAAGGTGTGACTTGTTCAGCCTGTCCCAACGTCCTTCATGTTGGCCACAGAGTTGTTGTGTTGTCTTTGCACTTTACTCTTCCACTGTGTTCATCTGCTAGGCAAGTGCTTACAGTCATAGTTACTTTCACACTCAGACATTTCGGTGGAAAATTCGCTTTCATTCTGTCTTCAAACAGACACTGATGAAGATTGAGGATGTGTTTCATTGCCAGCAAGAGCAAGGATACGTTATCTAGAATATTTGGAATTCTGGAATCTTTGGATCAACACAACCTGAATAAGTTCTTTGTTGGAAAGATGAGAGACTTAGCTGGCATTTGCTTTCTTCGTTGTGTTTTTTGTTTTACAGAAAAACTGTGTAATGAGGGTGGAACACTTCACTTTCCAATCAGAGGTTTCCAATCCCTCTCAGTTTTGGAAGTGTCTCTGATGGGATGTTTCTCCAAACTGGCATTGCATCTCTTGCCAGTGTTTAACCAGATCCCTTCTGCATTTCTTTTAAATCATCTGATGTCAGAGGAGGAAGAAAACACACAGGTTTCACCTTTGATTTAAAGAACACATTGTTTAATGGTGCTTTTCCTGTGAAGGAGAAAATTCTTAGCAAAACAAATGGAATTGTGTTATTCCAGGAACATATGAAGTGAGGGTGAGCTGTGCAGAGCCCTGACTCATTTAGGATGTTCTGGCCAAGGTACACTTTTGGTAAAAACAACCTAGTGTGCTGTTCAAGATAACCCAGCTGCTCCCATTTCATGTTCTAACCACTTAACATTTTTCTGATGTACAAGGAAGGAGTGTTTGGAAACAAACCACCCATGGAAAGCCCTGGAAACAAAGTCAGTGTGTGACAAAGGTCAGCTCTTTAAACTTTATTGTTCTACCAACTTCTAACAGAGCTTTGACTTTTGTCATCTTAGGTCACTAAAAGACTTTCAGCATTCTTGGCTATCTCTGACATTTAACTATTTAGATTTTTTAACATTTATTGCTAATCTAGTTAAGAGGAGATGCCTCATCCCTGGAAGTGTTCAGGCCAGGCTGGAGCATCGTGGTCCAGGGGAAGGTGTTCCTGCCCATGGCAGGGGGTGGAGCTAGATGAGCTTTAAGCTCCCTTCCAACCCAAACCATTCCATGATTGCAAGATTGGTGACCCTTCAGGACTTCATGCAGTTGGGAAGTGTAGGAATAGAAATCCTGAGAATTCAGTGCCAAACAGGAAAAAGCAATAGGAACATTTAGGGGACTTAAACCAAGGTGAAGATTTCTTGTTCACACTAAACATATACCAGAACTTGGAGCATCCACAGTTGCTCTCAAGGGGGTCATGTTTAAATTGATGGAATTTGCTGTTCTGGGCAGGTCATCCTTAAAAGCACAGCCTTGTGAAAATAGTTTTAAGTTCATACCTTAAACTTACAGTGTTTGAAGTAATTGCTTAAAGTATTTAACCTCCCAAAATCAGAGTGCAGGATCCTGTTTCCTGGAAGAATATAGTATATGAAAAAAAAAATCAAGAGCTACTGCTCATCTGAGCTAAATTCTTGAGTGTCTATAAAGGAAGATATTTGAATATAAAGAATTGGGGGTAAGTAGCAAATTTCTGAATATCAGCCTAAAAAGGCACTTGATTTGTCATTTAATCCTAGTTCTTTAAGAAAATACCCTGAGACATCTAAAGCAGTACAGTATGCTTCATAAAATACCGAGGGGATGATTTATTAAGTATTGTACTACACCATTTAAAGATTTGTTATTCCACGTGCTAAAAACCACTCCCCTGCAGGACACTTTAATTTACATACAGGTGAAATCCCTGCTTGTATATTAGTTTTATTACCTGCTGCCCTTTGGACCATGACATCAGTCATGCCTCTCTTGCCCAGTTTCACTTTGCACTTACTTAACACTTTTGGGTTCATTTTGAGTTAAATGGGTTATTGAGCAAAGAGCCTTTTACTTCCTCCTCTTTGCTGCTGCTTCTTGGATTGTGCTGTTACTGTTACACAGGGAAGTAAGACTATCCCCAAATCCTGCTTTTCTGTGTTTTAAAACTACATGTGCATTTGTAATGTAGGAAAACCAGAATAGCATTCCCTATTTTAGCAGTGTTCATGTTGACTCACTCCCAGGATTTATTAAAATTCGGCTTGGATTTGTCAACGTGAGCTGCCTTGCTTTGCAAAATAAACTCATGTGGTTGATGCTTGATGCCTGGATACCAGGACTGGGAGAGAAATCCTGCTCTCTGGAGGTGTCCCATGCTGTAACCTCCTCCTGCTGTGCTTTGGAGTGCATGTCTTACCTTTACAGGAGACTGGAATTCTGTAGGAAAGCAAGGGGGGATGCTGATGTGTGGAAGTGATGAGTTGCACACCTCCTGCAGCTCCATCCTGGCCTCAGTCTGTGGCAGGAGGAAGCATCAGCTGCTCCACTTGGCCCTGTCTGACTCCTGGGGCCTCTGGAAATTTGAAAGCTGAAATGTTTTTTATATGTACTTTCCTCTCTGCCTATGAAAAAGCAGGTTGGATCATGACTTCTTGCATTCCTTTAGCGTCCCTCTGGTGAAGGAAGGTTGTGAAAGTTACCTGCTAGGAGCATTAAAAATGTCCTGTGTAACAGATGTGAGCATGGGCATTGAATTTCTTCCAAAGACTCGTGTAGAAGGGTTAAAGCAATACTCAGGCATGCATTCTCTTTGAACTGGGGTGGAATTCTGCCTTGGGAGCAGTTTTACCTAATTAATTGCTATGCAGGAACAGCAGTAATTAACAAGGATGTGTTGATACTGGGAGCATTTATCACCTGCAGCTGTTCTAGTCCTGCACTCTCAATTCCTGTGGCCACACTCTGTGACCACTGTGCCTGACTGTCACCCTTCAATAACTGGAGCTTATGCACTTGGTCCTGGGATATTTGGCAGAACCCACAAGGAAAAATAATCAGGGTAATAGAAGCTTGTGAAAGCAGGCAGGTGTGTAGAAAATGGGCTGTGGAAGTGTTGTGATGTGGGGGAGTGTTACCTTGCAATATGAAGCAGGAGGAAGTTCCCAGGGGACCAAGCCATTACAAATGGTCCAAAGATGAGAAAAGCTGCAGGTAAAATATCTTCTTAAAAATTGCTGTTGGAAACATTCATCAGAAGCCTTGGAGCTCCTGGCTGTAGCATTTGCAGAGCTGCCTCTGACAGGAGTGCTGAGAAAATCTGCTCTTACTGCCTGTAGAAGGCTGTGAGAGAGTTCCAATGTGACTTAGTTCCATTTTGAAACCTGTAGTTAACATGGATTTTTTTGTCTTCTGAAGAAACAGATTTCAGTGATTGTCCTACTATCAGAAGTCTCTGAAATTGTAATGCTCCCTGAGAGGGAGTTGTAGTGAGGTGGTGTCAGTCTGTTCTCCCAGGGAACAAGGGACAGGCAAGAGGAAACTGCCTCAAATTACCCCAGGGGAAGTTTAGGTTGGATATCAGGGAAAGTTTCTTCTCAGAAAGGTCTGTCCAGCCCTGCCACAGCTGCCCAGGGCAGTCCCCATCCCTGGAGGGATTTAACAGACGTGTGGATGTGGCACTTGGGAATGTGGAATGGGAGAGGCTTTGACAGCGCTGGGGGAATGGTTGGACTTGATGATCTTGGAGGGCTTTTCCAACCTAAAGGATTCTGTGATCTACTTAAGCTGTGCTTTGCTATTTTGAGGTTCTGGGAGGTCTGACTTACAAAGTGACTCATGAAAGCATTCACCTACTCAGTTACCCACTGCAATATCCAGGTAATTGTTGCTTTTCATCTCTGCCACATCCTTTGGGCTGTCAGTGACTTTTCCTAGTGAAGCAGAGCCTGGTGCACTGCAGCTGGTGAGTGCCTGGTCTCTGGGCAGGCAATTTCCTTCAATTTAGGGTCATCATAGAACTTCCCCAAGACCTTTTCACCTGATGATTCATGTGATTGATGAGTGATAATGAACAAAGATTTTAAAATACTTACTTTGCAGCTGGATTTTCAGAAGTTGGTACAAATGGAATAGGTGTTTTTTCTCCCCATGAACCAGGCAGGGCCCCAGCACAGAGGGATCAGCCTCTTCTATAAAATCAACAGTGCCAAGAGCCCTGTTGTGCCTGACTGCATACAATGAAGAGGATACCAGGAGATAAACCTGCAGCTCCATCAGAGCTTGGAATCCTGCCTTGTTCCTGCTCTGGGAAGGCTTTCACAGCCAGGCTTTTGGGTAAAACCAGGGCTTGGAGAACATCTTCCTCTCTGGAATGCATTTACATCTATCTCAGTCTTGGTTTTAAGCACCTTCTGAAAGTTGGACCTTTTTGGTCCTAATTGAGCATCTGGAATATTACTGGGTATTAAATCTTCCTCTGAACTCACCTGAAGTTGCTGCTCTTTGGTTTCTCAGCTGTTGGTGTGTGAACACTTTGTGGGAGTGCTCCTCATGACCATCCAGCTGCAACTCCATTCATGGCTGAGCACTGACATGTTCTTAATGACAAATGATGGTAATTCCTCAGTTTAGCTTCTTTCAGGGCTTTGAGGAAGTTTTGCAACGAGCCCTTGTTGTCTCGCCCTGAAGCGCACAACTCAAATTCAGGGCTGTTCCTGGTGCCCAGATTTAATAAACGGGAGACTGTGACCTCCTCAGTTGTGTCTCCAAGTAGCTGTTAGAATTTCAGAGGTTTCTGGCTCTGTGGGAGGCTTTCCTCCTCCCATCTCCCCTCTGTAGCTGTGTTTGTGGTTGTGCTCATATCCCACAACTTCGCGGATCTGGGGCAGACAAAAGGAGCTGCAAGAGCCTGTGGGCATCCCATGGGTTTGACAGGATCCTTCCCCTGCCTCATTTGAGGGGCTGCACAAACAGCTCTGAGAAGAAAACAAAGTGTGTGTGCTTATGTGGAACACTCGGGGATCGACACAGCTTGGGGAATTTGGGATTACACATTGGCCCAGGCAGGAAGGTGAAATCCATAGGATTCATCTCGATATGTCCTTGGAAAAATGTCTCACCGAGCTGGGATTGCTGTGGCACAGCTGTCACTGCTTAGCCTCTGGGACTCTGTTTCTCTTAGCAAAGCTAGAAATGGTGCCTGTGCTGGGGTGGTTTTAAGGGTTTTCAGTACAGGGTGGTCAGATTCACCAGGCCCTCACAACAAAAATGTAATATTGCCAAGATCACCTTCGTCCTGCTGTGTGAAGATGTGTGTTGGTTGCTCAAAAGTGGTTATAGTCTACTAAATGTGACACAGTTTGTTTAACTGCATTTTTTCCTTTGTAACTGATAAAAATGGCCTTAAAAGGAAGCCTGATTGCAGTGGGGACTGTTGCAGTAGCAGTATTTTTGTGTTCTTTTCCCCCTTTTGACAAGAATCACTCAAAGAAGTGGTGATTAATACTGTGTTTTGAATTATATCTAGTACAAAGCCACAATAATCAAATTGTGTGGTGGTTCTAAATTGGCACTGGTCTCAACTGGGGGAAGATTAGCCTTGAACAGCTATTGTTTGTTCTGAGTCTGTTGAATTTGTTGGTGTTGGGTACCTTTTTTTTCCATGCAGAAAACAAGGAAATAATATTGATAAGCAAACACAATATGGATGGTGGGACTGTTTCACAAGATAAGATTTCAGTTTCCGTATATACTTGCCTGGGAGTCAATCATCCTTTTGGGTACTCGACCACTTTAACGTGGAGAGAAAACAACAGAACGTCACGGTGACCTTCTGGAAACTTCCCTGAGTGCTGGAAAGGGAAAGGCATCGGCAGAAGAGTTACCATGAGGAGATGAATGAGTGCATTGTCCCCAAACCAGCCTGACTCGTTGTGTAGATTTTAAATCCACTCTTAAACAATCTCTGATTGAAGGCTTCAAATCATTGCTTGGTGGCTCTTATAATTAAAAGCAAACCAGTTCTGCAAGCACAGGGCCAAGAGAGTGTGTGAGGAGTTAATGGGCTTAAACTCACACCCAGGAACCTCCTCCCTTCATCGTGTGCTGGTGAAGAGGTGGAGGTCTTTGGGCCCTGTAATTACTGCTTTTACACCTGAAGCTCTGTACAAGTAACCTGCTTCTCTGACTTCTCAGAATCCACTTTTCCACCTCCATTTTTAATGCTGCCTTTTAGAACTGCCCGATTGAGTCATTCAGGGCTGTGTAACTTTGTTTTCATGTAAGATCTTGGTTTCTCTTTTGTCTTTCCAAGCCTTTTGCATCTGTCTCATATGTATCAAGTTCATCAAGTGTCCAGCCCATGGGAGTAGGACCTCCTCTTTCTCATGCCTCCATTGGAGTGCAGACCAGAGACTTCAGCTGGCCATGGCTTCCATGTCTCCTGCACTGCAAGAACTTGTTCATACCATCCCCACATATGTACTTGTTAGCAAATAGAGGGGAATCATAGATTTGTGTTGGAAAGGCCATCCAAGGCCATTGAGTCTAACCATTCCCTCAGCACTGCCAAAGCCACCACTGACCCATGTCCCCAAGTGCCACATCCACACAGATTTCAGTCCCTCCAGGGATGAGGACTCAAGCACTGCCCAGGCAGCCTGTCCCAGTGTCTCACCATCCTTTCTGTCAAGAAATACTCCCCAGTATCCGGCTTAAACCTCCCCTGGCCCAGCCTGAGGCTGTTCCCTCTCCTCCTGTCCCTGTTCCCTGGGAGCAGAGCCCGACTCCCCTGCTGCCCACTCTTGTCAGGTAGTTATGGAGACCCAGAAGTTCCTCCCTGAGCCTCCTTTTCTCCAGGCTGAACTCCTTTCCCAGCTCCCTCAGCTGCTCCTGGTGCTCCAAACCCTTCCCCAGCTCTGTTCCCTTCCCTGGACATACTCTGACCCCTCAGTGTCATTATAGTGAGGGGCCCAAAAGCATTGGTTGATGCATCCCATAATATACCACAGCCATAATTGTCACTAATTTAGTGGCACCTCTGGGCTTCTCCAGAGTGCTCCCATCACTCTTCACTCAGCCAGAGTCACGTTTTCTTTTGCAGGGCTCAGGCTCAGTTAGGAAAGGGTGTCAGGGCTCTACAGGGAGCAGGATCAGACCTTGAAGGAGGGTAAAGAGCAGATGATTTCTTGCCTTCCTCCCAGGGCAGTAAAACCTTGGCTTGACTCATCCAACAACATGTAAATTCCCCCTAGTGCAGCAAGGAGAGCTCCTTGGGCTCTGCTGGGCTCTCCTGTGCCAGCTCCCTGCTAGAACTAGTCCCAGCACGAGGGAGACATGGAAAATGCTCCCAGGTGTGAGGAGGGTGGGATTGGGAGAGCTCTCACTGACGTCTCCTTAAGCTTCCCTGGAGCCCCAAAAATGCAGATAATGGTGGGGAAGGGATTCCAGGCACCACTTGTGCTTCTGCCCTGTTGATGCTGTGATTGCTGTGGGTCACTGGAGTTAACCACAGGTGTCTGAATTTTAGCTGGCAGCAGTGATTTTATTTATTTATTCATTTTTCAAGGTGGAGAAGAGAACAGCAAACAGTTCTAAGGTTACCAAGAGTCAAGTGTGTCAAGCAGAGAGCAAGGAGATAAGTACATCTAGACATAAACAGCCTCCAGCCATGTGGCAGTAAACACAACTGTACCTGCAGGGGTAACTCAGCAAAGCAGTGTGCTCAGAGCACATCCATGGTGGGGAAACACTTGGCACATCCCTCTGCTTCCATGGGCACCAGTCCTGTGCAGGATGGCACCACTCTGCCCAGGGCCTGCCCAGAAGCTGTCAGGAAGTGCAGAGCTACAGCCTGTCAGCACCTGGAATGTGCTTGATTTCCTTTCTGGGCTTCACCCCACTCCTTTCAGCAGAAATGAGCCTCAGAACTTGGCCTTGAACTTCGGGGCTTTTTGTAAGTGCTGTTTTAAAAAACGAGGCAAACAAGTTCCGTTCGTGCTCAAACGACCTCAAGTGACTTGCAAATCTGGGCCGAATTTTAATTAATGTGTTGATTTGTTTCCAGAGTTGATCTGTGGTTCCTTTTTCCCTCAGATCAAGCCTCGGAGGTGCAGGTGACAATGATGCTGACGGAAAGCTGTAAACTCAGAGGGCTTCACCACAGGTAGGGCAGGCAGGGCTGGGGACAAATCCACGTCACTGTGAGGTGGAAGTACTCTAAAGCTCCCTGGGGAGAGGGAGCTGTTTGTGGGGAATTCAGCAACACTTCTGTAGAGTCATGGAATGCCAGGGTGGTCTGGGTGGGAAGGGACCTTAAAGCTCATCTCTGCCATGGCCAGGGACACCTTCCACTAGCCCAGGTTGCTCCAAGCCCCATCCAGCCTGGCCTGGGACACTCCCAGGGATGGGGCAGCCACAGCTGCTCTGGGCATCCTGTGCCAGGGCCTCAGCACCCTTCCACAGAGTAATTCCTTCCCAATATCCCATCTATCCCTGCCCACTGGCAGTGGGAATCCATTCCCCCTTGTGCTTTCACTCCAGGCCCTTGTCCCAGGTCCATCTCCAGCTCTCCAGCCCCTTTAGGAGAGCCCTTTGAGGCCCTGGAAGGGACTCTGAGCTCTCCCTGGATCCTTCTCTCCTCCAGGCTGGACATTCCCAGCTCTCCCAGCCTTATATAGTAAAGGCCTTGCCTAAAATACAGGAGTAGCAGGTTCTTGATGAAACATATTTAGAATAGAAACCAAATGAACCTGCCCCTCTCTCATCATTCCAAGTGAGCTCTTGTCCTCCCTTTTGTAAGGCAAACTCTTAAAAAAAAAGTCCAAAAAGCTTTTCTTTCCTTCACTGACTATAAAGCTGGGACCTTCTTGGGTCTCTAGAGCTCGTGGATGTGACACCTGCCTGTGAGAAATCTTCAGGAAAGAGCAGGAAAATTTAAAATGAGAAACAATTTTAAGTCTTTGGTGACTTTTAGTAATGATTTTCAGTGGAAAATACAGGCATTTTAATAAATGGTTAATGGAAATTGAAACTGTATCCAGTTTTGTTTGAGCTTCTATGAATTTACATATTGATATATATAATATTATATCTTATATTCCTTCTAAGGAAGATGTGCAGAGACACTGCAGCATGGGGGTAAACCTGAGCCACAAAAGGCTTGGAAAGGACCTTTAAAGGGCTGATTCAAAACTCACATTTTCTGTTTTGTCTCTTGCAGTGGCTCAAACATGACATTGTGACTTTTTTTTTGGTTAAACTGCTATAATGGAACTTTATGTTTTATATCTGTAGTTGATTTAGAGTGCTACACTTAACCAGTTTAGGATGTAGCACTTCTGAGTACAAATATTCACAGCAATTTATGTCAGCCCTCTTGGACCAAGTGAAAACATTTGGAGGGTTCTTCCTAAGGTGAAGTAGTCAGATATTTCATTTATTAAAAGAATTAATGTCTAGGGCTTCAATTATTTGGACATGTTGTGCTCTGCAACTCCTAATGCAAGATTAAATGCTTTTCTTCCATGTTGAATTAATTCTGTTACCCTGTTTAGGAATCAGAAGTGTTTTTTATCAAATTTCAGTTCTGTGACATTAGGAATTTCTCTGTCTTGCAGGAATCTGCTGCCTATCACTCATGTGTGTATAGAGGAGGGAGAGAAGCCAATGGTGCTGCTGCCCTACATGAACTGGGGGAACCTTAAACTCTTCCTGCGGCAGTGCAAGCTGGTGGAGGCCAACAACCCTCAGGTACCCTCGGGCACCCTTTGTGCCCCTGAAGCTTCCCTTTGGGCTGGCACCTGAGCTTGTGCCACCAGAGCAATGCTTGTGGCACTCTCCTGTTGGGTTGGAGAACTGCAGAGTTGGATCCCCAGCAAGCTTTTGCCTTGATTCCCACCAGGAAAACATTCCTGGCTCTTCATCCTGGGTGTTCAGAGGGTGGGAAACTGAGTCACCTCTCATTAGGGTAGAAGCTCAGTCGATGCATCCTAAAATAATACCAACAAATAGAGGAAATTGTGGATTAAATTAGGGGAAATGGTGTATGGAGGAGTTTCAGATTTCCTGATACTACTTTTGGTGTCCCAAAGTGTAAATCCATGCAAGGTTTTAATTATGATGGGACAGTGAAGTTGCAAAAGGAGCTGAAGCAACAGCCTTTGATACTGGTTTTGGAGAGTAGCAAGGATTTTGACTGTGCTGCTGCCTGGAAATGAGCTGGTTTCCAGGGAAACAAAGTGAAAAAGGTGTGAGGAGAGGGGTAAAAAGGGCCATTTTTTCCTATGTCCACCTCTAATCAAAGGAAAGGTAGGTACAAAGAGTGAGGCAGTTGCAAGATGGGAGTATTTTCCCTTGGCATGTCAACAAAAGAAGTTAAAATTTAGAGTAAGGCACTTTTCATGGGTGTCATAAATGGTTGTGTCTGTGGGGACTAGGAGGGGAGGGCAGGGGGCACTGGGACACAGCAAACCCTGCAGGTTCTGGGCTGAAAGGGCTGATGGTTGCTGCTCTGGGCTCTTGCAGGCGATTTCCCAGCAGGATCTTGTACACATGGCTATCCAGATCGCCTGTGGCATGAGCTACCTGGCCAGAAGGGAGGTCATCCACAAAGACCTGGCTGCCAGGAACTGTGTGTGAGTATTTCCCCTCAGCAGCTCCCTGCAGTCAGCCTGAGCTCTCCTTCAAAAGTGCAGCCTTTGGGTCACTGCTTTGGGCAGGGAAGTTGTTTTCCTCCAAAGCCAAGGGGAAGCGTGGGTTTAAAGGACGCTGAACATCCTCTCTGTAAATGCTTCAGCTGGGTTTTTCTATCAGTTTTTCAAAGGCTTGGAAGGAATTAAAGCTTCCCTTCAACTTTAATAAAAACTTGGAATATCTTTGACAGTTTATCGATGGATAGATTTTTGTTTGATGTTGGTTTTCTTCATTTTTTCCTCTTAATAATTGAATTAAAGACTTTGTTCATTGGTAGATGTCTTAGTTGCCAAATGATGGATAGATAGAAATGTTCTCTGGGAATGGCAGGAATGCCAGAGAGGGGTTTGAGACCATCTTCAGGCTGGAATACACCCCAGAATGTAGAGATGGAGGTGTCTGGTGGCCTCTGGAAACCATCTGTGACACCATCTCTGCTCACTCTCCATCTGCTCTTGTGCCATGTAAGGATGCTCAGTGCAATCCTGACAGATTCTGTTCCTCATTTCTATTGCCTTTCCTCTCTGGTGAGCACAATGAGGAGGCAGTGAGACCACAAACATCAGGGACATCACCTGGAGCTTTATGTTTGGAAAGAGAAGGAGCTGCCAGTAGCCAGGTAGTCCCCTGAAGGACTTTGTTCCACTTGCCCCTCTTTGTTCCCCAGGTTTGCTCTGGGTGGTAAAAGGCTGGGAAGTGCATCTGACCTATGCACTAATTTTGAGGAGGGAGCCAGGATTGCAGTGATCTTGGCAGGTTTAAGGGGGGAAATTCTTTTAGTCTCCTGTGCCCATGGCACAGTCAGATTGGATTACAGTGGACGTGAGGATTACACAAGTCAGGGCTCTCTCATCACTGGGGAACTGCCCTTTGGATTGAATTTGTTTCCAAACAGGTCTTCTAGGAATTTCTCTGAACTCTTAACAGTTCATAGGAAATTTATTGGTCTGTAAATTTTGAGGATGATGAACTGGCCTGAAAGTGAATAGAAATAAGAGAAATAAAAAGGTATCTGGGACAGTAAAGAGGGAAACACACAGATTGAGCATTTATATTTCATTTTTCTCATCAAAACAAAGAAGTAATTGGCAAGATGAGAAGACAACAAAACCCAATTTGTTACAATACCTCCAACCCAATGTTCCTTCTGTATTTTTGTCATACAATGTTGAAGGCAACATCTTTGCCATATTCTGACGTCATCTGTTTATGAGAACACTGAACTTTATTACACAGAGTTTTGAGTTCAGAGTTTGAATCACATCCCAGAGGGGGCAAATTTTCCGTGCTATTTTGAGTCATCTTTTCTTGATTAAAAGTAAGTTTCCCTTAGTACCTTATTTCTGACAAGCATCAATATCTCCTGTGGAGGGAATTAACAGTTTTTCACCAGATGGCTTGATTGGAGGCAAGCTTTTGGACCACAAAGAGTACTGGTTGCTTAAAGAGATTAGTGGCTCTTGCTTTGCTTAGATCTTTGCCTCATTATTGCCACAGAGGTACTCGAGCTGAAAGGTGTTTAATTGCTCTGACAGGGAATCTCCAAAGGAGCAGGAGTTAACTTGAGGCAGTTGCTTGTTTGCTTTACCAGTATTTTTTTGCACTTGTAAATGTTTGGTTTTATTTAATCAAGCCTGCTGATTTCTCTAGTGCTTATCAGTTGGCAGAGAATAATAACTAGGTGCTGTGATAATATTTGCTAATCCCGGGTAAGTGTGTCTCGATGCAGGAGAGTGCTTGAGATGTGGATTAGCATTGCCCAGTGAGATGCTGAGTGTGGAAGGCAGGGTTGAGGCAGTTTGCTGGGAAGCTGTGCTGCTCTCTGTGCTGCTCTGTGTGCTGAACGTGCTGCTCTCTGTGCCCAGCATTGACGATGCGCTGCAGGTGAAGATCACAGACAACGCTCTGTCCCGGGACCTGTTCCCCATGGACTACCACTGCCTGGGGGACAACGAGAACAGACCAGTCCGCTGGATGGCTCTGGAAAGCCTGGTCAACAATGAATTTTCCAGTGCCAGTGATGTGGTGAGGTTTTTTTTTCCCCTCCCTTATGTTTTGGAAACGTGTTTTGTTGACATTTTTCTCTTCTTTCAGCTGTTGGAGAATCACTGAATCCCAGAATGGTTTTGGTTGGGAAGGGACCTTAAATTCAGTTCCACCTCCTGCCGTGGACAGGGGCACCTTCCACTAGCCCAGGTTGCTCCAAGCCCTGTCCAGCCTGGCCTGCAAGGGATGGGGCAGCCACAGCTTCTCTTGGCAACCCTCCCAGGGAACACTTTTCTTCCCAAAATCCCATCTAACCCTGCCCTCTGGCAGTGGGAAGCCATTCCCCCTTGTCCCATCCTTCCCTCCCTTGTCCATAGTCCCTTTCCAGCTCTCCTGGAGCCCCTTTAGGCCCTGGAAGGGGCTCTGAGCTTTCCCTGGAGCCTTCTCTTCTCCAGGCTGGATATTCTCAGCTCTCCCAGCCTGGCTCCAGAGCAGAGGGCCTCCAGCCCTTGGAGCATCTCTGTGGCCTCCTCTGGACTCTCTCCAGCAGCTTCACCTCCTTGTGATGTTGGGGGCTGCAGAGCTGCAGGCAGGGGATCATGGCACTGGATGGGTAACAGTGGCCTGTTCAGAGCAGCATCTCTGCCCCCACCTCTGCAGGAGCTGCTCGTGGCAGATGGTTCAGGAGTCAGTCGGGGTCAGTTGGGGTCAGTCAGGCCCTTGGTGCACACCCAAAGCTCCCCTTGCTCCCTGTTCCTTTGGGAGTGCTGCCAGGGAGCACAGTCACATTCAGGGAGCTGCACTGGGACTAGTCTGCTTTTCACAGAATATCCCAAGTTGGAAAGGACACACAAGGATCATCCAGTCCAGCTCCTGGCCCTGCACAGACACCCCAACAATCTCACCCTGTCCCTGGGAGCAGTGTCCAAACGCTCCTGGAGCTCTGGCACCCTTGGGACTGTGCCCATTCCCTGGGGAGCCTGGGCAGTGCCCAGCACCCTCTGGAAGTCAAGGTGGACATCCATTGCTCACCCTGTGCTCTGTCTGCTCAGCAAAGATCTGGTCAGGCACAGCTTCCCTTCATAAATCCACAGTGGCTCTTCCCAGACGTCCCTTGTGCTTCATCCAGGTGGCAGTGAGTTCCAGGATAACGAGCTCCCTAACATTAGCAGGAGCTGATGTTTGACTGTGTGGTCCCTAATTCCCTGCATCCCAGCTCTTCCAGAGGATGCCTTTATTCCAGTGGTCAGGTGTTGGGGGTGATGACCTAATAATGATTTGCCAACTAAATTATTTTGATTTCTAACTCAATATTCTAAGGTCAGTAGTGTGGATTTTTTAAATTTAATTATAAGACATCATCTAAACTCATGCAGAAGAAGGAAGAAGAAAGTGAAAAAGAAGTATTGAGCCACCACACTAAAATCTCCATCTTTACAAATGTGTATTACTATATTCAAAACCTTACATCTCAAATTTTTCACCCTGTGACACTACACTTTCTATTCAAACTACACACGCGTGATTTTAAAATCATCACTCAATTTTGGAAGCCTAGCTCAAGGCCTCAGATGAAATGTAGAGTTTTCTTGTGGAACAGCACAGAGAGTTTAAAATTCTCAACTTCTAGAGTTCCAACAGTGGGAAACTCCCCTGAGTTGAGGTGACCTTTCAAAGATAAGAGCAGTGTTGCAGTGACCTCAGCCTGTGCCCTCAGATACATCCCATCCAGGATGTCAGTCTGGTGCCAGTTTGGGAGACTTTAGAGAAGTTCTGGTTGGTTTTTTTCCTCTGTGGTCTCTCTACTAGTGCTGCAGCCATATAAACAACAAGAAAAAGAAGGAAGGAAGGGAAGGTGCCAGCTCTGCTCCACATGTGTATTCATTGGAAAACACGTGGGGGTTTGTGTTATACCAAACTTGAAGACAGAAAAGGAAATGGAAGTTGCCTGTAAAAGCATGTTGTTAGAGTGCTAAATGAATTCAATTAAATGGGAGTGGGGTTTTTTATTTTTACTTTTTTTTTTTGTTTTTTAATCTGGAACATGAAAGCATTTGCTGTTTGTGAGGACTTGGAAATCAAAGCTTATGTAACAGCGGCAGTGAGATGTGGAATTTTATTAGGATGAGTAAATCTCAGGGTTGTAAGCATTTTTGAAAACTCCAGTGCAGTTCATCTCTTCCAGCCCTTTTTAACCCAGAAGGTTTTTTTCATTGCATAAGGATAAATGCCACTCACCTTTTAACACCCAGTTCCAAATGCAGACACGTGGCCATCTGAGTTTTGTAGAGTTCAAAAGTGAAAGGTTTTCCTGCATGTAGAAAACACCATCTGCCCTAAATAAGAGCTTTGCATCTACCTGGACTCTTTTCACAAGAAGCTGATGTCAGATGTTTTTGTGGGTTTGGTAGGAACAAACCCATTGCATGTAACAGGGCAGGGGTGATGAAGTGTGGTACAGTGTCTGCGTCTGCAGAGGTGCCATGGGATGTGTTCCAGGCTTGCTTTTTGGATGACTTTCTTTCAGATGTGTACGCTGGCTTGAAACTTTCCCAATAATGTGTTGCTCCCCTGCCAACAGCTCTATCAGTCAGCCAGAGTGTAGGAAAACAAACCACAATTCCTGCTGAACCTTAATTCTGTGGTTTTCCCGCTGTTGGACACGAAGCTCAGCATCTCTTCGTGCCATTTTTATGCAGCTACCTCTGGAATTAGAACAGCTGTATGCCCAGAGTGGTTTTGCTTGAATCACCCTTTATCTTATCTTCATGAGCACCCCTTAGCCCTCAGCACTTTTCTACACTGCAGGTGAAAAGGAGCTTTATTTCCTTTGGTGACTCTTTGGAGTGAGGCCACATCTGTGCCCCTGCCCTTCTGTGCCCTCCCCACCTGAAAACATCCCTTCCCTGAAGCTTTGGTCAAGACAGTGGTGGCATTTCTCTTGAATAAAACAAGAGCCTTGCAGGATTCTGCCCCTTTTTAATAAATGATGATGTGTAACTCGAGCAGTGAGTCACAGGCATGCAGTATCAGCCCCATCTCTGGTCTCCTGGGTCTCCAGATACCAGATAATAAATCATTTTCCTTGTACTTGGCTTGCACGTGGATTAATTGATGGATTTTTGATCACTTTAAGCTCCTTCTGGCAAGGATTGTCAGCTGAATGTGTCGAATGCTGATCCAGCTGTCAGGTTTACTTAGATGAAATCTCTTTTTTTCCCTGAACCCTATGCTTGAGTGTACTCTCCAAATACAGAGATGATTCGGAATCAAAAAGTTATCATTTCATTCAGTCTGCTCTTTTGATCCTTTGAATTTCACAAACTGTTTTGAGGCATTTTGAAGAAGTAAAATGTAAAAAAATAAATAACAGTTTTATACTAGACAATGGTTCAGTGTTCAGTATTGTTTAGATTTTGGTGTTCTGTAATGTCATGTTAAAAAATGCATGATTTTTAGCACTGATATCTTAGTGCACTAAGATTTTAAGTTTAGTTCAACTTTGTACAATCACAGGTTGGTTGGGGTTGGAAGGGACCTTGGGGCTTGGATTCCACCCCCTGCCATGGGCAGGGACACCTTCCACTAGCCCAGGTTGCTCCAAGCCCCATCAAACCTGGCCTTGGACACTTCCAGGGATGGAGCAGCCACAGCTTCTCTGGGCAATTCAACACCACTTCTGGGATTCTTAATTAGCCCAATTCAAGACACATTGAATTTGATTCTATAGAGCATCTCTGTAAAACTTTCTTACTGTGTGTAATCTTCCTTACAGCCGACTTTGTGCTCTGGCTGAGGAGTGTCAGAGTCTAGGAAAAGCTTGGGAACTTTTCCTGCTCCTCTGGTTGTTTGTTTTACCCTCAGAGCTCCACAAAAAAGGCTTAGCCTGCGAACCAAGCTCGTGGGAGCATTTGCCCCCAATTCTGGGTGAGCTGAGAGCCCCAAAGAAATGAGGAGATGTTGTTTAGTG